>JANHAO010012877.1:0-16139 GCA_026873985.1 Saraca asoca | reverse complement strand
CTTCTGTCCACGTAGCCAATTCTTCTTGACTTGATGGAACTTCATATCCATACTCTATAACATCCCACAAGTCTTGTGAAATGAACAGAATCTTCATTTGGATGCTCCAATAATTATATGCTTTCCCATTGAAAATGAGAATTAAGGTTTGGGTATAATTGAATGTTGGTAGATTAGGTGAAGGAAAGAAGGCCATTGAGAAGGATCAACACTGCTCTGATACCACTAAAAGATTTTTGGGGAGATGGAAATTATGTGAGATATTTTGTTTTGTTTTGTGTAGTATGGAGGATGTTGGTTTTGTTTTTGTAAACAAATTGTGGGTTAGGCTTATTTATATTATAAATGCTTGAGTGGAGAGAGAGAGAAAGTTGAGAAATGCTTATTTTATTACTTTTCAAGGTTTGTTACACGGGTTGGCTTAGCTTTGGCTGAGCAAATTTTCACACACCTTCGTAGACCACTGCATGCCTTTTTATAGGGAGATTAAGTTGGCATTATTGCCGACTTTGTAGGTTTTAGAGATATTAAGTTAGTTGGTGTTATTACCGACTTTTGTGGCTTCTATAACATTTTATTTTTCTGATTTTTCTACATCATTAGGCTGGATTTTTCTAGATTAATCTTTTAACAGCTTTTAAATGATAATGCAAGGTGGAAATTTATCTTCCCACAAGAGATAGATTTCTGTTTTTTTTTCTAAGAAAATGTGATCTTTCTGCCCACATATATTAGATTTTATTTTCTTAAGAAATGTGCTTGTCATTTAATTAGCTCGTTATTATAATTGGGGATGACAATATATATGTCTCATCCTTAATATTGTGATTTTTGTCACTGTATATTGCCCATGTTATAATTAATAAGCTGTAATTTATTTTAGCATGTTTATGAGACTTCCATTGGTAAACTTTGGTGAAGAATTGTTCAAATTAATAAAAGAAACATATAGAGATCGTTAGGGTTTTACTATTGTCCATGAGGATATTGTTTATTCTTTTGTTTGTGGGGATATGTTTCCACTTGTGAAATTCTTTGTATAAAGAATGATAATGTGTACAAGTTATTGAATAAGTGTATAATTTATGAGGTATACTACTATAGCAAATGCTCATTAAATTATATGGTTTTTTTTTAAAAAGAGTTTTTAAAGACATCTTGTTACAATAATTTTACACAGTGATACTTATAGTAATTATATTTGTTAGTGAGCAGGAAAAGATAAATATTTCAAAAGGTCATCGTGATGACAATTTTAAGTGGGAACTTGAGTTTATATTGTATATTCTACCCACAGGCGATTATACAATATATGCATTGGCTCTTATAAGAATATATTTGGATTTATTTGAAAATTGTTTTAAACATTTTTTTTTGAAAATATATGCTCTTTTGCATATGAAATGTGGGAATGTGCTAATCTTTGCCTATAATTGATACAAAAGTACTTTTAAAAATTGTGTATGTGATATACATATGATGATATTTGAGCAACTTTATTTTTCCTAAATGACTCTGATATACCCTTAATATATTTCTTGCTCATTTTCATCTGTTACAACTCTCATGATGTCAAATGAAATTTGGCATAAGTTTTCTCTCGACTTTATGTATTATAAACTGAAAAGAGGTGATGAAATGTAATGTGCATAAAAATTGCTTACTTAATCATGGTTTCAAATTATACTTATGATGATTAGTTTTATCATGTAAGTAATTTTGTAGAAGAGTAATTGATGCATTCAAAAGTTTAGTTTTGACAGCTACTCTTCAAGTTTTGGGTTGTAGATGAGAAGTGTGAACTTTGTTATTTCTTAATGGATATAGAAACCCAAAATGTTGTTACGATCATGAGTGGTGATCTATTTTGAATGCATTAATCATGTTATTTTAAGGACATTGACATTTGTGGGAGTAAGCGATTTTAAGTTATTTTGACATGTTTTCCAAAACAAATGTTGAAAGTTATTAAAATTCCAGTTCTGTATTATAATGAGTTTTTTCTTGAAGATTCAGGTATTTGAATCCTAGTTAAAAATTTTACGATACTTTCAAAGTATTTATCGAAAGTTTCTTTTATGATAATATTTCTAAGAAAAGTATGAAATTTTAATTGATGCTCATTTTAAAACTCGTAATATGTGAGATTTCTTAAATGTTCACAGTCCAATCACTTTTAATTATGATATAAAATTGTTTATGATATATGCTCTCTTATAATGATCATGTGGAAACAAATAAGGTTATTTATAATTGTATATGTTGTTTCGAACTTTGATAAATATCTTATCAATCTTGGTCCTTAGTTTAGGCTGGTAATCATCTATAAAATTGGATCTTAAATGCTCCCTTTGTTATAAATAAATAAAAGAGGGGTTTAGAATCTTGTTTATTTTGAAAGGACTACGTGCATAAAATTATGCATTATTGCTTCTTATCATGCTTGATTGCTTGTGTGCAATGTTGTATATCAACAATAGTTATGTTTTGCATACATGTTTAAAAGGAATTATGTGTAAGTCCAAATTTTTAAATAATTTTGCGTTGAGATTATGGTTAGTTATTAGATTATGAAACTGAACCATGATAAATAATATTATAAGGCAATATTTTCATAGGTTTGTTGCCCATGTTTTTCATTATCAGAGATTATTGTTATATTTTTTTATATCTTTAATACATTACTGTAAGATTCTAAAGAATCCAGGGAGCAGAATTAATAAATTATTTTATAACACTTGAAATGTTAAATTAAGTTTGAGTTAAGCTTTGCTTGATATATCATGTCATTGATATACTGTATAATTCTTTTATGGCTAAAAATTATATTTAAATATGAACTCAATTGTGAATACATATCTTAAAAAAAATTATGTCTCATAAAAGGGAATATTAGGAGATGATAAGCATCATGTTTATGAAATTTAAGTTTTATAATATGCTTTTATGTAAGTTGCAGACTTGGTGGCAAAAATTATTAATTTTGAATTTGAGTGCTTAGATTTGTCATCTTATACTCATGTAATGACTCTGGATTAATTATACTTTGAAAGTTGTGTTAAATGCTTGGTGCATTCTCAACCTTGTTTACCTTTGTTTAAGGTTATTTAAATTGAAATATTTATCATTGAATCAAATCTCTATGTGTGAATGATTTGCGCTAGCTTGGTTCTAAAATATGAAGATCTTAAATTCCTTGATAGCCACAATTGTGGTAGGAAAGCTGGATATTTTTTCAATTAACCAAAAATGAAGTTATCAAAGCTTTGGTTAAGAGATTATGACCAATCACGTAAAGAATATTTTAATATCTTTTGGTGTGCATATTGCTCCCATTTTGTGCGCATGTCACTACAAAAAAAAAGCAGATTATTTAGGGGCCATAATGCCCTGCCATTGGAAGTGGTTTGAACTGCTTCTAAGTAAATTAGAGGTGGTTTCCCAAACTGCTACAAAATTGGCTGTCTTGCACAAATTGGCGGCGGTTTACAGTAACTGCTGGAGTTCCATTTTTGAGAGTCATTTTGTGATTGTTAAGGATAGTTAATCATCACTAAAAGGCCATCTAGAGATGGTTTAAACTGCTTCAATATTTTTTTTAAAAAAATTGGTTTTATAAATTTGTAATGGCTCAAATTGCCTTTATTGTTTTTATAAAATTTTGTTTTAAATCAGAGGTGATTTAGAACTGCCCCTATGTTTTCAAAAAATAAAGACTTTTAAATTTGGAGGTGGATTCTAACCCCATCTAATATTTATTTGAATTTTTTTTTATATAAATAGAGGTGGTTGTTATCTGCCCCTATTATTTGTGCGTGTGTGTGTGTGTGTTTTTTTTTTAAATTTTGATATCAACCATTATTTAAACTCATTCCTCTTAATTATTTATCTAAACTTAAATATTCTTGTAAATTTTAATGAAAATCAATATAATAATAAATCTATATAATAAGTAAAACATATTTCATTAAATTTAAATAGTTAAAATGTAACTCATCTCATACATTATAAATAAAGAAAAATATTCAAAGGTATACCAGTAATCATAAAATTGTACTATATATATCTAGATATGGAAAATAAAAGAAACAAGACTATAAAATCTAATGAGACTAGGCTCGGTCAAAGGCATCCTTGTGACTATTGCCACCTCCTAAAGATCTTCTTGCATGCATTGGAAAATTTTGATCTTGGGGTGACTTGACAGTTGATGAAACCAACAAAGATAATAATGCTAAACTACCAAAGTTTACAGCTAGGGTGAGTCCAGGTTGAATCCACAGAGATTGGTGATCAATTTCTCTGTGTTTGCAATGTAAAATGAAAGGGGGGTGGATATCTAATTAGAATAGAAATTTAAACAAATAATTTAAGTGTAAACAAATAAAAACAAAAATGGAAAGAAATCAAATGAGAAAGCCTCAATCCAAGGGACTCTTGTAACTAATTCTGTGACTAATTTTTGGCACAATTATTTCATTTCCTCTTTGATTACTTAGCCAAGAAACTAATTAAGTCAAATATCTAATTAATTCTTGTTAATTTTTTCCTAAATTGGCCAACCAAGCCTAACACCCAATTAACCCTTATTGCCGAGTCAATTGAAACCTGGCACCTTAACTAATTCACCAATAGCATTAAGATAGGAAAGTGTTTCACTCAATTCTAATCCATAAAAATGTACTATCATAAGCTTGCTTATTATCAAATCTTCACTACTCAAATCGCATGCATAGCACAAATCAAAAGGATTTCACAAATGTTGTAATATGGCTAAGAGAAAAGGGGAGAAAAGGAGTGATATGGATATAAAAGTGTAAAACCAAAAAGACTAATAAAGTATTATAGCATAGATTTAAACAAGCAAAGGAGTAATTAAAACTGGAATCTACATCACAAATTTTCATATTCATCACTTCTCTTTTTTTTTCTTTCATTTTCTTCATTTTTTCACTTTTTTTTTTATTTTGAGCTATTTCTTATTGAGATTTTTTTCTTCTTTTTTTTTTCAAATTTAAATTTTATTTTCTTTTGCTTTTTTCTCTTGAATTGCATTAAGCTTTTTTTTTTTCTCTTTTTTTCATTTGTCTCTTGGTTTTATTTTCTTGACTATTGAAATGAATCACAATTGTCTTTCAACCAAACAATAAGCACACCCCCACACTTGTTCAAGAACCCATCCTACTAATGAATTAAATACTTTACTAATCCCTTAGGTTAAGAAAAGGCAAAGACATTCAAGGCTTGGCTTTCTAATAGGCTACATAACAAGAAAAATGTCAATTAAGCTCAAAGGGGCTTAACAAAGAATGCCTTATTCATTTTCATATATGCATGTGCTAATGTAATCTCAAAAAGATTCAAAGTAAGTTCTTGAGCAGCAATTTCATGAAAGGAAATCACACATAAAAAAGAAGAGGAACCTAATAAAAATGATCAATAATGGCTTAAAATCTCACAGGCTATATGTTTATCAAAAATTAATCTACAAAAATTTCAAATTTCATCACAATGCCAATCAAATTCAAGAATCAAGAGGCAATATAATTTATTCAATTATGCTATGCAATCATCCAAATCAATTGCAACCTACTCAAGGCCTAAACGAACTTATTATCAATGAAAAGAACACCAAAAAAGAACAAAAGAACCAGAATTTTTTTTTCACACAAACAAAGCAAAATGCAAAACAAAGCAATCTAAAATCTCCCCCCACTTAAATTTTACATTATCCTTAATGTAAGTACAAAGTCATCAACAAATCATGGACAATTAAAATAAAAGAGATAGAGAAATAGAGAAAATTCTTGGGTTGCCTCCCAAGAAGCGTGCTTGTTTAACGTCATTGGCTAGACAGTCCATTGCTTCTTTCAACTAGGATCATGAACTCTTGGTATTGCAAAATTTGCTTGCCAGGCAAGAATTTTAGAATCTACCTTTAATAATCTAAAGTTCTTGCCACTTGATGAAACTAATTTTCCTATGAAGAATGATTCAAGAACATTAGCATCTTGCACTGAAGGCTTAGTAGTAGTAACATCAATAAAGCATATGGAAAAATCCTCAGGAGGATACTCCTTGGCATCATCAAAGATATGTTAATGTAAGGAATCACTGTCAAACTCCATTGGAAGAGAATTAGCATTCACATTAATTTTTATTCTAGATGTTTTCATGAAAGGTCCTCCTAAAATGACAGGAGCTATATTGGTTGAAGGATCATTTGGCATATTTAAAATTAAAATTCTATGGGGAAGATAAAGGTATTCACTTATACTATCACATCCTTAAATAGTCCTACAAGAATCACATCAGATCAATTTGCTAATTGGATCATAACATTTATTTTCTTCAGAGGTCCTAATTTTAGATATGCATAGTCAGAATAAGGTATGAGATTTATGGATGCACTTAAGTCTAGCATGACATGTGTAGAATAATTCTGACCAATGGAACATGGGATAGTGAACAAACTTGGATCTTTGCACTTTTATGGAAGCTTCTTCTGAATAATAATAGAAACACTCTCCCCCACTCTAATTTTGTCATTGCCCTTTAATTTCTTCCTAGTGGTGCATAGCTCCTTTAAAAACTTTGCATACCAAGGAATCTGTTTAATCATATCTTGTAGTGATATGTTCACTTCCACTTTCTTGAAAGTTTCCAAGATGTTTTTCTCTTGATCTTCCTTGTTGTGCTTTACTAATATGCTTAGGAAGGGAGGGGCAGGGAAATTGCAACTGACTGAAATTTGTTTTCGTGTTTCAATAGGTTTTGCCTCTTTATGCTCTGTAAGTTTCTTTTGCTTGTCTACATTTAGTTGGTTAACTTCTTTGGCACTCTTCAACAATACTACATTAACATTCTCTCTGGGATTCAAGATTGTTTAGGAGGGCAATCTACTTGTAACTTAAGTTTCTAAGTTGGTAACTCTAGTCCCCAAACTCTATAATCTAGTGTTGATGATGTTGATGTCCTATTTCAATTGTTAAATGTCTCCTTTTATTTCTTACTGAAATTGCATATTGTTATGAGCCATGTTCTCAGTTAGGTTTTTTAAAGCTTTAATTAAGGATGAATCCTAATCTACCGCTAGTTTTGCATAGCCTAATTCTATTACATATGATGTGACAACATGATCTAATATGGTTGTTGCATCTATTGAAATGAAGTTTTCTACCTAGCTTGATTTCTATATCTTAGATTGAGTTGATCTCCCTAACCAGGGTTATAAGTGTTGGAGTATGGGTTGTATGCTTGTTGGGTTTGAGTTGGAAATCTTCTACTATTTTCTAGATATTTGCTTCCCATTGCATGAACTTGTTGCTAAAAAGGATCAATTTCCTAGAAGATTCGACATGCTTCAGTGTAATGTCCAGGGACTGAGTAGATTCCACACATTGCTACTAGTTGTCTTTGCCCCTGGTTTATTATAATTGTTGAACCATTTGAGTAAGGTCTATCATTTGTCTTTCCAAATTGGAGATATGTGCCTCATTGACTTTTCTAACAATATAATATATTATGCTCTCAAACTATTGTAAATTTGCAGCCATATTGGATATCAGTGTCCTTATAGCACCAAGGGTTTTGTCTACCAATACTCTTCCACTTGCAACGTCAATCATACTTCTATCCATAGAAAGGAGGTCTTCATAAAAATATTGGTTCAAAAGCTAATCACTAATCTAGTGATATGGATAGCTAGCACACAACCTCTTGAACCTCTCCCAATAGCCATATAAGGTCTCTTCACCAAGTTGTCTGATGTAGCGAATTTCTTTCTTGATGTCAGCAACTCTGAAGGTAGGGAAGTATCTCTCTAAGAATAGTTTTGTCATCTTAAGCCATATGTTGATGGAGACAGAAGGAAGGTAATAGAGCCAATCCTTAGCTAAATCAGCCAAGGAGAAAGGAAAGGCTCTCAGTTTAATATACTCCTTTAAAATTCCCTGAGGCTTCATGATTGAGTAGATGACATGAAATTCTTTTAGATGCTTATGAGGGTCTTCTCCAGCTAGACCATAAAATGTAGGCAATAGGTATATCAGTCAAGATTTCAACTAAAATGCAGCATCATCTTAAGATAGTTTATTCATAATGATTGCTAGTTAAAGTCTAAAGTAGCCAACTCCTTCAAGGTCCTTTAACTGAATGCCATATGTTCCATGCTTGAATAAAGAGATGAAGTTTCAGATATTAGATCCACAACAATGTCAAAAGTAGGGGTGGAAGATTTTGAAGCTAATGGAGGATCCTGAAATAGGTTAGATTGGTGCCTACTTTCTCTTCTCAAATTTTGCAAGGTTCTTTCAATTTTTGGATCATGTATTGTCTCAAAGCATAAAAATATAATATAAAAAAATAGCAAAATAAACAAGAAAATACTAAAAAATTTAGAAGTCACCATATACGATGGAATTTGGCTAAACATGAATTTTTCTCAAAAGGCAAAAAATGAGTGCCCTTCCAAATTTCAGCTCAAAATTTGACACAATTTTTATCCTATTCAACCATGTCAATGCCTAGAAGTAGAAAAAAATATACACAGAGGAAAAAAGTGACTAGTAATGGATAAATAACTAAAAATAAAGCCTAATACAAATACTAATATCTTAATACTAAATACAACTGAAAACGTAAAAAAATAATCAGCCAATCCTCGGCAACGGTGCCAAATTTTGATGGTTGTCGAAATTGACAAAGAAAATAATGCTAAACTACCTAAGCTTATAGCTAGGATAAGTCTGAGCCAAATCCATGGAGATTGGTGATCAATTTCTAAGTGTTTACAATGTAAAATAGGGGTGGATATCTAATTAAAATAGGAATTTAAACAAACAGTTTCAATGCAAACATATAGAAACAAAAATGGAAGGAAATTAAATGAGAAAGCCTTAATCCAAGGAACTCTTGCAACTAATTCTGTGACTAATCCTTAACCTAATTATTTCATTCTCTCTTTTGACTACTTAGCTAAGAAACAAACTAAGCCTAGTACCTAGCTAATTCTTATTAATTTCTTCCTAAATTAGCCAATGAAGCCTAGCACCTAATTAACCCTTATTACTAAAAAATTACAGCCCAACATCTCAGCTAATTCACTAATAGCATTAAGATCTGAAACATACCAACACTAATTGATTAATTTACCTTAGTAGTAAATCAACTAATTACCCTTAATTATATAGATGAATTGAATTACCCAAACAGCAAATCAAAACTTTATTACTATCCCACAACCAAATAGCCACAAACAACAACAAATTGCCTATGAAAATTTAACTAATGGTAAATCACATTGAACAATTAATTAATTGGCCCTGTTAACTAATCATCTAAAGCAATTATAAGTATTAAAATAGAGAATCAAGAGAAACAAATTGGTAATAAATTGGAATTAGGAGAAAATCTTATAATCAATAAAAAAAATTAGTACAAAATTTTCCTTAGATTGATATGGGAGTTTAGCTACAAATTAATGTAAAAATAAAAGGAAAGAAGAAACCTAATTAAGGCTGAAATCTTGCCTTAGTAGATCTCTTTTTCTTCCAAAATTAGAGACATTGTAAAATGAATCACAAAGTTATTACAATTATAGTTCAACTGAGCATTTATAGTGCTCACTACACTGTCTCTTGATTGGGATGGTGATTAGGGCTAGTAGGAGGCTTAATTAGACATGGGTCCCTTCATATGAAATTTAGCTTAGTTGGTTATGAGTCTAATGGCCTTAACCTTGCATAAAAACTTGATTCCTAGTTAATGTTATGGGCCAAAAACCAAGACAATTTTTCAGAGTAGTCTAACCCATAACAGAATTCAACACATAAATCCACACCCATGAAACTAATTCAAAAAGGTGTAGTTTCACCTCAAGATCTAGAAGAAAGCTATAGGAATGGATCTTAGCACTCTTATGGGCTAGGATTTGCATTGAAATGATGGGTGAACTCTACTTATGATGAAAATACAAAAACTAGTTCTAAATTGTAGGACAACACTCTATTCCAATTTGTAAGCTTTATTTAACCTTCAAAATGACTAAACTGGGCTTGGGACTCTTCATAACATTTTTAAATATTTTTGTTACCTTTCTAATTACATAAAAATCACCCAAAACTGAAGTATAAAAGTCAAGATACACCCAAAAACTAGAAACAATTTGAAATAGTGTAAATTTATCGAATAAATTTAGTTCAGTACAAAATTTAAGCAAACTACAAAAACCACTTTCAAGTATCCAATTAAGAACATAAATATGAAAAAGATTAAGCATAAAGGGATACAAAATATATATAAATTATGTTCATCACCATTACACATGCACTTCATTAGCACCATCCTATAAGAAGCATAAAATTGAATTAATTGTATCAATAATTTGAAATGCAAGAACAATTTTTAAATTAATCCCATAAGAATGATTTAAGGAGGTTGTAGGTGGTAATTCCAAATCAAGAAAATAACTTGGAAAATTACCATTATCTTTATTATGTAGACATTGGGAATATAACAAAATTTGAAGTAATATTATATTATAGCAATTAACATGAAATAAACATTCTAGCTGATAGCACAACCAAAAATTAGAAATCAAATCAAGGTCTCTTTATAAGACAACTCAAGTACATCAAAAAAATTAAAAAATAAAACTCCTAGATATATGTCAAGCAACATAAAAATATATGAAACTATCTTTTATGTTGTAAAATGACAAATATACACATTATGCATATTGATAGAAAATTTAACACTACATATTACAATCAAATCCTGCAAGTTAATTTCCATATGACTATCCGAGGACTTGTAAAATGACTATACTCTGTAGGTTGAAACTTGTAGTACAAGAGTTTCAAGATAGTAAGTAACTTACCAAGGTAAAGAATTGTCTTTATAATAAACATAAGATACAAACTCCGTAGACATTAGCTAAAGAGCTAGAATAGTGTATCTGATGGAGAAACACAATTTAAAACTGAGAAAGAAAAGCACACACATGTAGAAATACAAGTCATCACTTGGCCAGTGTACCATTCCAAATGCTCATGTCATAGACAACTAAAGAAAATGCAAAAATCTAGAGAGTAATATGTATGCCTAACTAAGTTAATTTTAGCAATTATGAATAATTTCCATCAAATTTCATCATAGTAAACTCCTAAATATAATTTTTTAGCAGAATTGTCAAAATGCATCTTTTATGTTGTGGTTGTAAATTGATGTCAGCTATTTTTTTCATAGTTATGCTAAGATATAATTTTGAGCATTTTTATCTTCTTGTCATGATGCTTTCTGTCTATATTTTTAGAAGAGAACATATGAAGACAAATGAGGAGAATGTGTGATTATAGAAAAAAACTAATTAATCATACATAAGGTTTTGGTTGTATTTTAAAATTATTGTGCTTCAAGTGGTCCAATGTGGAGATTGTGGCATTTATAGTGGAAAAGTAGAAGGGAGCATGCATGTTGCTACAATGAGCAACCCTATGAATGATTATAATATGAAACTTAAGCATTGACCATAAGTTAATATGATCATTATGGTAGGGGAATAGTTATTGTTTTGGCAACATGAATCTTTCTACCGCTAGTATGCCATTGTTTTTTTAATTTGAGTATTTTCATTCAAAAATCAAATACAAGAATCATCTTTAATTTCTATTATTTGTAATCTTTTATATCTATAAACTATTTCAAGATTCAGCTAACATTTAAAAATATGCATGAGGTCTCCAACTTACAATTACATATACAATGAAATATATACATATATAAAAAACTTCTCAAGAAATTCTTCTACAAAACCTGAAGAAGCTAGATAAGATTAACAATCAATTTAATAGCCTAAAGCAACTTAGCATGCTTAAAGGTGGTAGTGCATATTAGATTCTTTAGGACACCAATAAACTAAGAAAAAAAACTCCTTATGAAACAATATAATAAAACATTGTAGTTAAGATGAAAGAATTATATGGAAGCTCACTTAGGGAACTTTGTCTATTCCTAAGTATAACTATAGTTTATATTTGATAAGCTACAAAGGGAAAGTTAAGAAATGAATTCATTGGATCTATACAAGGAATGCAATAAGAGGATTCTATGTAATAATCTTTAAAGACTATGGTCATATGTTTGCAAGAAATTAAATTCTTAGGATGGTTACCTCTTAGGAGTATGAGTTAATTCAATTACTATCTTTCTAATGGTTAACTATTTTAAGCTAAACCCAGCTGAATTTGGTTTGGGAGTCCACTATCTACCACCTAGGTTTAAAGTAAGCAAAATAAATGCTATGGATACATCTCCATAACTTAATAGAGTCATTATTTTGGTTATAAGTGGCTAGTGATGTTAGATTCTAAAAGCCTCAAAGTCAAATTTGATGAGTATAATTCATACACATTTGATATCTCTTCTATATTTATTTTTTTGTCACGATTTTGTGCTAAATTAGATACTTGTAATTGTTTTCTTGATTTGGTTAGTTTTAGAGTTTAATTGGATTAATTCAATAATTTGGTATTATTTTAGGCTTTTAGGTGTATCTAAAGTTTTGGATTTTGATTTTAGGTGATTATTATGCCTTTGGAAAGCTAAGAGGAAGCTATACAAATGTTATGAAGAATCCCAAGCCCATTTTAGTTGTTTAGAGGGTAAATTTTAGCCTAAAATTTGAAACAGAGGGTTGAATCACTAACACAAAACTAATCTTGGTATTTTGATCTTATTTAGAGCTTTATACCTCAATTTAGTGCAAACCTAAACCTATTTAATAGTTAAAATCCACCTTCAAAACTTTCATGGAGGGCTCAAAGTGATGTTACACCATTTTGATTAAGTTCTGGAGTTATGAATCCAAGTGATAATTCTGTTATGGGTCAGACTATTTTGCAAAGCTATTTTAATTTTTTGCCCACAAATTAAGTTAGAAATTTAATTTTTAAGCAAGCATAAGGCCATTAGATTGCTAAAAGATGGAATTGCAACTTCTATGAAAAGACCAAAGTCTAATTGTGCCTTCTTCTAGCCCAAGTATAGAAAAGAGAGAGTTCATAGAAAAATCTAGTTGAGACCTCAATGACCCATTCTTTTACATTCTTTTCTCTTTTCTACTTTGTAAGAAGGAAGAGCTCTCCCAAGGTAAGAACACTAACACCTTTCAAGTATTCTCTTTTCTTTTATTTTTATTTGTAATTCTCTTATAATGTGTAGCTAAATCTTTCATTGAATCTAAGGAAATTTTGTTTTAATTCTTTTGTTAATTGTAAGACCTATTTGATTTCCTTGTTGCTCTATTTAATGTAATTAATTGCTTTAGATGATTGATTACTAAGGCCCATTAATAATTGTTCATTGTAATTTACTATAAGCTAATTAAACTCCTTAATTAAAGTTGTTTATGGTTGTTTGGCTTAAGTAGTAACAGGATTTTTAATTGTGTGTTAGTGCTATCAATTATTCTAAAGAAATATAGGACGATTAATGATTTTTTTTGTTAAGGTGAGTTTGTTAATCAATCTTAGTCTTTTCTAATTCCTAATGTTATTGTTAAGTTAATTGGGGTATTAGGCTTTGACCAATTCAACAATAAGGGTTAATTTAGGTGTTAGGCTTAGTTAGCAAAATTAGAGGGAAATTAACAAAAAATTAATCTAGGTTCTAGGCCTAATTTAATTCTTGGTTAAGTAGTTAAATAAGAATTGAATCTTTTGTGTCTATGATCAATTATTGAGTTGTATGCAAGAGTCCACTGGATTGAAGTTTTCTCACATAAGTTTCCTTTTCTATATTTAATTCTCTTTATTTATGTTGTTGTCAATTGTTTATTTTCATATTCTAAGTAAATAGCCAATAATCCCTCATGTGTTTTACTATCATACACTAGATTAATCACTAGTCCCTGTGGACTGACCTGGACTCATCCTGCCATAAGCTAGGGTAGTTCAGCTTCCTATTTTTGCCAATTTTAACAACCATCAAATTTTAACACCTTTGGAAGGGACTATCTTGATTAGTTTTTATGCTTTTATTAGAATTTAGTGTTTAGGATACTAACTTTAGGATTAGGCTTTTAATTTTATTTAGTTTCCATTACTTTCACCCCATTTTTGTGTGTAGTTTTGCTAGTTTACAAATGTTTCTAGTAAGGGTTGATTGAAATTTTTTTTTTGTGGAATTTGGGGCTGAAATTTAGTAGGCTAGAAGATTTTGGCCTTTTGATTAGAATACATGCTTTGCCATGCACCCTCTATCTTTTACTTTTATACACTAGATTAATCACCAATCACTGTAGATTGACCTAGACTCATCCTACCATGAGATAAGGTAGCTTGACTTCTTATTTTTGTCATTTTTGACACTCGTCAAATTTTGGCTCCATTGTTGGACCCCACCTATTTTTGCCAAAATTCATCTTTTAATATTTTTTTTAATTTTTTAGTATTTTTTGCTTTATTTTGTTAATTTTCTCATTTATATTCTTCTTATGTTTTTTTGGTAATTCTTTATGTGTATGACTTAATCTTTTCACCATTCCGAGCTATTATTTGATCTAGAAATTGAAAGAATCTTATAGGATATGAGAAAGGAGATCAAATACCCTTCTTTCTCCTTTTAGATAATCTTCCTTAACTGGTCAATCAACAACCTCTTCCCCTAGGATTGGGATAGCTATTGACTTGCTCTCTACTCATTCAACCTTTGGTCTTAGCTTGGAGACATGGATTTTAATTAGAGAACTTTGAAGGAGCTAGCTGCTTTAGACTTGAAATAGCAGCCATTGTGTATTGACTACCCTAATTTTGATGCAACCTTTAAGCTAAAATTTAGACTTATACATTTGCTATTGACTTTTCATGCCTTGGCTAGAGGACACCTCTATAAACATCTTAAAGAGTTGCATGTTGTCTATTTTACCATAAAGCCTCAAGGAATTTCAGAGGAGTAGATCAAATTGAAAGCCTTTCCTTTCTCACTAGCTAATTTAGCTAAGGACTGGCTATATTACCTTCCCTCTACCTCTATAAATACCTAGCATGAACTGAAGAGGCTTTTCTTGGAGAAATATTTCGTTGCCTCAATAGTTGTAAACATCAAAAAGAATTTTGTGGCATTAGACAATATAATAGAGAGACTTTGTACAAATATTGGGAAAGATTCAACAAACTATGTGTTAATTGTCCATACTACTAAATCCATGATTAGTTCTTCATCTGGTATTTCTATGAAGGACTTCTACCAATGGACAGAAGCATACTTGATGCTAAAAGTGGAGGAGCTTTAGTGGATAAGACCCCATAAGCTACAAAAAGCTTAGTAGCAAACATGGTAGCTAATTCACAGTAATTTGGAACTAAAATGGGCTATGGAGTGAAGAAATTCAATGAAGTGCATACATCCAACCTTGAGAGACAAATGTTAAACTTAACCTTAATGGTTTAGTAGGTTCAACAAGCCTTAGGACATATATCTAACCTTAAGAGACAGATGTCAGACTTAACCTTAATGGTTTAGCAAGTTTAGCAAGCCTTAGGACAAATACAAGCAATGAAAGTGTGTGGAATTTGCTTAGTCCCTAGGCATAATACTGATGTATGTCTAACCTTCCAAAAGGATAAGCCATTCTAGCAAGCCAACACCATGGGAGGATTTCTAGAAAACATAAGGTTTCCTACACAACCATAGAAATTATATAATCTATACTCCAATTCTTATAATCTTGGTTAGAGAAACCATTATAAATTGAGTTATAGAAATCGAGATAAGCAAAAAGCTCCATTTTAACCCCTAGTACAAACTAAGTAGTGGCAAAACTAGAATCCATCATTTTGTATCCCTTGAAGATCTAATTTAGACTATGGCCTAAAATAATTTGCAATTTTAGCAAGAACAAAGGGCTACCATGTTGTAGTTTCAAGAAGAAATGAATGCCAAATTTCAAAACTTAGAAAGAAATGTGTGTTGGGTTTCGGGTAGCAAGCACAGCGGAAATATAAAATTTTTCAAAACCCAACCACGGATCCATGTGCATAATATAAACCAGTTCGTCTGGAAAGTTACCTTTTCGCGTTGCGTTTATTGCAGAGTGCAGCAACACAAGTCACGTCCTCTTGGTGTTACGGTTTTGATCC
>JANHAO010012876.1:0-16133 GCA_026873985.1 Saraca asoca | reverse complement strand
GTTGTTTTGAGACCTCAAACCAGTGGATCTATGGGAGATTTGCTCAGCTAAAGGGGAGAAATTTTTTTGAAATTTTCGGCCCTTGTTGCCCCTTTTGGCTAAGCAAACCTACAGCTATGATGAAAACTCACCATTTTCTATGGAAATTGAAACTTATCCTCTTCCGCACAAGCTCAAAGTTCCCGTGATCCTATCGTATAATGGAGATAGTGATCTATGCGACCACTTGAATGTGTTTAATGTTCAAATGGACCTTCAGACAACTAATCCTCTAGTTAAGTGCAGGGTCTTCCCGGTTACGTTGGAAAATCTTCTTCAAGCATGGCTCCAGAATCTCCTGACTTGCAGTATTTGTAGATGGAAGGAATGCCAAAGAAAATTCATTGGTCAGTACAGAGCACTAAAGATGTAGCTCATGCCACCTTGTCATCTCGTAATGATCTTCCAATTGAGGGATGAATCACTAAGGGACTACATCACCTGGTTTAGGTGCGAGGCCAACAACGTGGATGATCCCTTGGACGAGTATGTTTTGATAGCCATCTTTGCGAAACTTCGCAAGGATGAGAAGCTATACAAGAATATTTACAAGTCCCCAGTCAAGGACCTGGGTGATTTCTATGAACGAGCCGTGAAGTAAGTTAGGTGGGATAAAACCTTTGGTTCAAAGAAGCCTGAGGCAGGCAGCTCTGATCAGAAGAACAAAAGAAGCAGTCACAGAGATGCATAGGACAGTTCCAATCTCCAGATCACTAAGAGACCCAGAGATGAGTGATCTCAATATCCAGGTCGTTATGAACACTATAACGTCTTATTAGATACTCCGGATAAGATATATGTAACAGAAAGGGATAGAACAAATTTTGTGCTTATCACAACAAAATGGGGCATAACACTTCAGACTACCGGGCCCTCAAGGATGCAATTGAAAACCTAATTGAGAGAAGGCGCTTAAGAAAGTACATGCTGTGACCTGCAGTTACTCAACCTTCACAGCCTCAGCGGAATCCCGAATAGGAGCAGCCAACTATAGTGAGAACTATATATTGATCTTGTAATGTGATATGTAAAAGCAATTCAAATCCTACACATGCAGTCTCTATAAATTCTTCGATAAATGATAATTCGGTACCAAGCTCCCTAGGAAGTGAGCTCCCCCCCTATTTCAACTTTTTATTGTATCCTTTTGAGTTGTTATCATATTAGAACGACCTACTTACTGGTACCGTCCTAATGCGATCTAGCGTGCATATAACTAACTTTCTTAGGTAGGATATGCACACTACTTCGTATGCATACAACCAACTTTCTTAGGCACCGTATGCATGCAATCTTCAGCTCATGCATATGACCAATTTTCTGAGGCACCATATGCACGTTGCGACCTCGTCATGCACATGATCAACTTTTTCAGGCACCATGTGCATATGATTTTACTATGTGTACGACTAACTTTCTTAGGCATCATACACATGGTTAACATGCATATGACTAACTTTCTTAGGCACCATATGTATGTGATCTCCAGCCTATGCATATGACCAACCTTCTTAGGCATCATATGCATGTGGTCTTCAACTCGTGCATACGACTAACTTTTTTAGGCACCGTGTGCACGTTGCATTCTCCTACACATGACAAACTTTCTTAGGCACAATGTGTATACGGCCTTTTATGAATCATGTATATGACTAACTTTCTTAAGCACCATATACATGCTACATTAAACGCTCATGTGACCAACTTTCTCAGGCACTACATGTATGCGATCTCATCGCACATGTGACTAACTTTCTTAGACACCACATGCATGCAATCTTGAATTGAGCATACATATGACCAACTTTCTCAGGTAGCACGTGCATGCGACCTCGTACATACAACCAACTTTCTTAAGCACTGTATGTATACAACCTAATGCTCATAGCTTTCATGCGACCTAATGCTCGCAGTTCTCATGTGACCTAAAATTCGTAGCTCGCATGCGATTTTCATTAGGCATAACCCGTATTGCCCAGATTCATTGTTCATCAAGGAGTGTGATCGATTAGTTACTCAAATATCTTATTTCGTTATAGTGCTCAGTTGGAGTTATATTATTATCGGTGATATGCAAAATATCCGAACGACAGAATACAAGAAACACAAAGAGAAATTCATTCCCTAAAAAGCCTCAACGAGGTAAATTTACATCAGAAAGAGTCAAAATACAAGTCAGGCACATTACAACTATACATTCTGGAAGAAAGATTGGCACTCCAAAGGAGAGCCTCAATTAATAGAAGGGCCGATGAGTACTCTTGCTTTTCAACTCTTTCTCTTGCTACCTTCCTTGGTTTAGAACTCCTCTTCAACTCTCTACTCAATACAGAAGATTCAAAGAAAGCATACCAGAGTAGCTAGAAAGGAGTAACTCGATGGCCTCACCGTGAGGAAATAATCTAAGATCTATGTAAGATCTTCCACATCCTTGAAGAAGGATTGCCTTCAAAAGCAATTATACAGCAGACCATACACACTTTACTGAAAAAGCAAACCATCAAAAGAGTGGGGGGCTCACTGGAGGTTCCTATTGGATCTCTAAAGAAGGAAGGAAGGCTTCCTCCGTCTTAAATAAAAGTAGCTTACTTCCACCGAAGAGTCCAGAAATCAACCCCCAACCACTTCCATTAAATGCTTCAGGCAAAAACGAGGCAGACTCATCCATAGTAATGAGACACGTATAGTAGGAGGTGTGGCCTGGGTCAGATGAAGAGACAGGCTGATCAAAGACTTTGACTATACGATAATTCTGAAGGAAGATCTTGTCAATAGGTTACAACTCCTAATACGCAAAGCGAACTAAGAGTTGGGGGCTGATGTTATGGAAAAAATCTGGTGTCATAAGACAGGCTAGTAGACGTCCAGCAGAAATCAAGTCTAACAAGGAAGCCTAGCTTGCCTAATTATGAGGTCGTTACATAACCAGCTCATTGAATAGAAGCCTCTAGCTCGCTAGCACAAATCTTAGCTCGTTAATAACTTGAGCTCGTGACCTATTCAAGTTTGACCTCACAAAGCAAAGACTACCTGCAGTGTCTCACCCAGCCAAAAGCCTGCTGAGATCAAGCACACAGCTAACAGATAACTTGCATTGCTATCCTACAAAATGCAGTCCAAGGGTCCCACCCATAGAAAGCATTTCACACAAATCAACTAGCAGTCTGCAAAAGTTAACTTTTTGTACTTTAAACTATTTTGTATATTTATTATTTGATGTGATAGAAATATAAATTATGCAATTACATTTGTAACCTCCTCCTTTCTATAAATAAGAGGAAGAAGCCATCTGTAAGATAGGCTAAGGATATAGTACCAAAACTTTGTAAAACTATCTTCAGATAAATAAAACATTACCAAGGACGTAGGGATTAGTATCATCTGATTTTAGCTTAACCACATTAAACCTTTGCATCCTTCCTCCTTCCTCTGGTCATTTTGCACCTTCTTATTGTCTTAACAACTGGGCTTAGGTCCCAAAAAAACTCCCTTAGGTTGGCTAGATTAGGCAAAACTACAATCCACCGTCAACAAAAGATAATTTAAATTATAATGTTTCCAAAAAGTATAATTATACTCACTTTGGACTTTCTTTAATGTTTCTACTAATATTATCAAGTTGTTATATAATTCTAAATAGTATTTATATGATAATTTTTCTTTTATTTCCTTAAAATTACAATTATCCTTCAAATATATTATGCAAATCCATTAAAAGATTTTGGGATAATAATAATTGTTATATGTGAAAATCAGTTCGTCCTAGATGGACGCACAAAAAGCCTAAGAACGACAAAAAGATTGGTCAAAAGAACTGTCCGGATCGCTACGCCTTCAATCTGCGTTGCGAGTGTGACCTCTTGGCTTGAACTCGAGCCCGACAGAGCGAGTTTGACATTTCCTTCTTGATGATGTGCATAATTCTGGATTGTGCGATCCAGTTAGCGAAGTGCGATTTGCGACATGAAGCTCGCCAGACAGAAGACCAAGTCATACCCTGCCCCAACAGACAAATGGGACCCACCTGTAGAAGACAATCTATAGTAGCTGAAAAAGGAGATTTAGTTTGTATATTCTGTCTTGTACATTAAATATTGATGTAACATATTTATTGTACATGTAATTACTATTGTAATATCCTCTCCTCTATAAATATGAGGAAGGAGCCCTCAATGAAGGATGATCTGAAAAAACAAGCTAAAACTCTGCTAAAATAAAGAAGAAAACCTGAGTGTTGTAACTTTGTAAAAACACCATTTGAATAATACGCTACCGTGGATGTAGGGTCTGGTGATGCTCGAATTTGGATGAACCATGTTAAACCTCGTGTCTCCTTCCCTTCTTTGGTCTTCCCTCCTTTTCTGTGTATTTTGCTGATTTATCATATTCGAACCAGCCAAAGGTCAGAGATGCCGAAGAACCTCCCCGTTGGCTAAAGTTTGGGCTCTTTGTACGAACCGAATTTTATCGCTAATAATAATAATAATCATAATCATAATCATCATCATCATCATCATTAACAGAGAAATATATAAAAATTATACTTATCTCTTTTCTAGTTTGAAAACTTATGTTGAGCTCCTCTATAATTATGAAATGCATTACATTTAAATCTATATTAAAAATTTCTATTAGTTCTACGTTAAAATAGCCATTTTACCTTGATTAATGATGTTATGCAATCAATTAATATCAAAAACACTGCCTTGTATGATATTTAAACTCTTCTCAGCATAAGTTTAGAATTTTTTTTTCACCCAAAAAAGGTGTTTGAGAGCAAACTTTTTCATAGTAATGATAATTTTATCATTATATAATTTTGTTGGCAAGAAAAATCAAATAAAAATGACTTATATCAGAAAAGAAAATGTTTTCATGCTATAAGAAAAAAAATTGAGCTCATATCTTATAAATAAATATAAAAAAATTGCATTTATCTATAAGGAATTAATGAAAAAATAGGACTCATATCTAAAAATAAAACTTTAGAAATTTTTGCTCACTCCTAACAAATAAATGAAAAGGGGCTTAGAGTCTTATATATAAATGATTATAACAGGAATTCTGTATAATTGTGCATAAGAAAAAAACTCCCTTCCTATTATTTTGATTCTTTCTATCTCTCTAATATTCTTGTTTTACTTTTTCAACATATTATTAGCACAGATTATTTCATTTTAAGTTTTTATATTATAGTAAAAAATGGAGATTTTTCACTTAAATTTATTTTTCTATGATATGATTTATTTATTATATTATATCATTTACTCTTGATGTGTTATTTGTTATTTTTGTTGATCTGTAATTTTTGCCAAATTAATTTTGCAAAAGAAAATAAATAATAAATATAATGCACTATGTTGTAGTTATATGAAAGCACTTTTCAATTCTTTATTAACTTATATACATATATTTCCTTGGATAATTACTCATTGGCCTTGAAATCTGCCAATAGGATTTAATACATGACATTTTTTATTTGTCAACTTGTGCATTTCTTGATGTTAATTACTCCATCCACAAAACACATTATATCCTTGAAAGATCTAGTATATATGAAATTTTTTGTTTATAATAAAAAATTTTAATTGTGCCCTTTTGATTTGTTATTAATTTGTGATAGGATTTTTTTTTAACTTTATGTTTTTAATGCTATTATGATAGTTTATAAATATTGAAATAAATACTATAGTAAACTAGATGTTTACTAACTAAAATATTTTGAATTATATCATATCTAATTGGTACCAAAGAATCAATAAGAAAAGATCTAAAATATTATATTATTTTGAACTACAAAATAAGATATTGATTGAAACCAAGATATTCCTAAAAACTTATAATCCATTCTCTAAAGTGAATGTGATAGCATTCAAAGAATTTTGATACTCAATTTTCTAAAATGAATGTCTTATTTGTATAAAATTTTGATATGGCATAGCAGAAAGTTAACGTGACAATTTATAAAAATGTTAGCATTTCATTGCCAAAAGTGAATATAAAGCATTTAAAGTATTTTTATATTTTATTCTCTGAAGTGAATATGATAGAAGATAAAGATATTGTTTTATAAAATGACATTCGATACTTTTTGAGCATTTAAAGCTCATTTTTTTTATTTAAGAATTTCATACCTTTGGAAGTGAGATTAAATATTGTTTTATTGGTGAAAGCTCTATTTATTTATTTTTCATTCAATGTACAATCCAAGATTTTTTTAACCAAGTAGTCAAAAATAAGATTCTCAAGTTCTAGTGGTTCTGATTTTTAGATGCTAATGACTTTGATGTGTTTTATTGGATTTCTTGCTTTTATTAAAATCTAGTCAAGTTGCTTTCCACACTATGGACCTTAATTGAAATTATTTTACAATATTCCATTGAATGATTGAAAGTTATAATATTGTTTCTCTAAAATGTTACCTAAGATTTGAAATAATATACACTTTGGTGTATTTCAATAACAATTCATCATGAGATTGAGGACACATAATTTTCCTAATTCAAGGACTCGTTAAAAGATCTAGTCATAAATTGAGACATGAAGTGGAAAGAAGAAAATTAAAGTTAAGTTCTTTTATATCTTTTTTTGTTAATATTAAATGTTCTTTCCTTTTGATATTATATATATATATATATTATTTTTCTACTCCATTTTATTAATGTTTATGAAAAAGAATATATTATATATTATTTCAAATAGCAAATATGCTCCTGAAGTAATAATACCAAATAAAAATAAACTTGGAAAAAATATTCTGAACAGTTTCATGTCTTCTTGTAGATGAACAAAATAATGAACTTTTGATAAAAAATTATGAAGCCCATCCAACTAATTCTAATCCATTTATTAAAGTGAATGCAATAACAAGTAAAAGATTTGGGCGTGGAAAAGGACATAGTTATCATCGTGGTCGTAGAAGAAGCCCAACTAATTATTACAATTATGGTGGTTATAAAGATTACTTTTCATGACTAAAAGTAAAAGAATAATAAAGAGCAAGGACAATATAATAATAACTTAAAAGGTTTATAAAATATATATTATTGATGTGGTACAAAATGGCATTGGCCATATACCTGTTTTACGGTCAAATATCTTGTGGAACTTTATTAAGTCTTATTAAAAAAAAAAATTGAGGCAAATCTTGTTTATGAGAATTATGTTTTCAACCATGATCCTTATCATGTAATACATTTAGATGTGGTTGATTTCTTTGAACACCTCGAAACAAAAATTGATCATTTGATTGGTGACAACAGTGTCCAAAAAAATAAAAATTATTTCCAATTCTTATAAAAATATGAACACTCACCGATCTTTAATTAGATCCAAAAATCAATATTCAATATTTGTGTCTCATGGATAGAGCAACAACATACAACATTCTTAACAATAGAAAATATTTTTCTTAATTAATGATGGGTGAAAATTATGTCAATACAACATTTGATAATATAAGATTGATTGAAGGCTCTAGAAGAACTAATATAATTTTAGCAGGAGAAATACAAATAGTTATAAATGGTGCATTGTTATTAACAAAGTCTCCAACGAACTTATTAAGTTTTAAAAACATATGATGGAATGTATACCACACTGAGACAATAAATGAAAAGAATATTGAATATCTTTATATTATAGCTGTTGTCTTATGGAAGAAAAATGTATTGGAAAAGTTATCATCATTTTCTTTCGTTTTGTACTACACATATATAAATATGATTAAAACACATGTAATAGTGAACCAGAAGTTCATTGATATAAAAATTACACTATTTGGCATAACCATCAATAATGAAGTGATGGTTATCACTAGTTAAAGTTGGACTACATCTACATCATTTTTAGAACAAATACAATACATGGACATATTTATCCATCATATGGATCATTCAGATATTTTATGAGTTTAATTGATGCTTTAATAAAATAGTTACATGTGTGTTTGTTGTCAACCCACCCACAACCTATCACTTGTGAGACTGTTTGCTCAAATAATTTGACTTTGATAATAATTTCCTGATTATGCGATTAAGACAATACGTTTTGATAATCTTAGTGAATTTACATCTAAAGCATTTAATTATTATTATTATTATATGACAATTGGAATAATTATTGAACATCTTGAAGTATGTTCATACATAAAATAATTTAGCTAAAATAATTTATTTTAATATCTTAAATTATTAGCTATATCATTGCTTAAGAGAATAAAACTCCTTATATCTTGAGAGATTTACAAATTTTACATGCTGCAAGACTTGTATACATCAAGTTAACAAATTTTCATTATATCTCCCATTTATAATTAGCTTTAGTCAGGAGCCATTTCTTTGTATATACATCTAGAAAATTTGAAGTACAATACATGTTTCTATTACTCTATCATAATGCACAAAAATAAGCCTTCATATGAGGCTAAAAATATAAGTATAGGTATGAATTTTATATTCCCAATATCAAGGAGAGAAAATATCTAGTTGTAGAAATAATATAATTATCTTGATTCTCACACAAAATAATATGAACTTGAAGTTCAAAAGATGATTGATTTATAAAGTATAACAAAGTAATTGTCAATTATATTACTAACCAAAAGAGAAAATAAATGTTATATATTAGTTGCAAATGCTCTAATTCGGATAGGTGTGTTAATAAAATGAGTTTAGAACATGCATGCCAGAAACATGATAAAATTATTGGTTCCAAATTCAAAAATCCTTAAAAGAGAAGAAGCAAATGAATAAAATGACCTTATTAAAAATTCAAACTACTAAAGAAAATTGAGACATAATTAATGACAAACTTCTAGAAGAAGTTTAGGTACTAAAATTTGCAAAAATAAAGAGATATCATTTGATTATGTCTCTAATGCAAAAGATGGAACCATGAAGGAAATAGTTGTCGAAAACCTTTTTTTTATACAATGTAGCGCTCAGTATTATAAAATATAGTAAGGATCTTGAATTTATATTTAGAAAAGAATGATACATGATTATTGGCTAAAGAAAAAAGAGAAAAGACCCAATTTAGATAAACCTTCTAAGTGAAGAAACACCTAAAAGGTGTTAAGTCAATGAAAACCCAAAAGTTATGAAGCTAATAAAGTATAAATGTAAAATTGTAGCATGAACCTAAGAAAATTTAAGTTTTGAATATAAAGCATGATTTGTAATACAAAGATTTTTACAAAAGATTGTCATTGGCGATGAGAAATATATATTTGCATGTGGTGGATACAATTTTACTAGTAATATATCAAAAATTGATATGCGTCTAATAGATTTAGTTACATTTTATTACATCCATAATAATCAATAATAATATTATATGAAAATCTCCTAAAGATTTGATATGCCTGAAGCATGCAATTTAAATTCTCGAGAAATGTATTCAATTAAATTACAAATATTTTTGTGTGGGTTAAAGCAATTTGGATGAATGTGCTACAATTGTCTTAGTGAGTATTCAATAAAGGATATAAAAATGATCCTATCTCCCCTTATGTTTTTATAAAGTAATATGAATCTAAGTTTGCTATAATTGTAATATATATTGATGATTTCAATAATATTGGAACTCATGAAGAGCTTCTAAAGGCAACTCAGTGCTTGAAAAAAGAAGTTTGAAATGAAAGATATTGGAAAAACAAAGTTTTGTCTTGACTTGCAGATCGAGCATTTAAATGATGGAATATTTATTTATCAACCAAATTACATTAGAAAAGTCCTAAAATGATTTTACATGGATAAATTACATCTATTGAGTACTCCAATGGTTGTTCGATCACTTGATGCTAATAAGGATCCTTTTCAATCTCTTGATAATAATAAATTTCTTGGTCCCAAACTATTATATCTGAGTGAAATTGATACACTAATTATCTTGCTAATAATATAGGTCCTGATGTAGCTTTTTCAGTAAGTCTATTAGTAAGATATAATTTTTCTCCAACTAGAAAATATTAAAATAGAATTAAACATATATTTCGTTATCTTCAGGGAACAAGTGATATGAAACTATCTTATTCATATAAGTTTAAATCAGAACTAATTGGTTATGCAAATATATGATTTTTATCTGATCCATACAAGACTCAAATTCAAACTAGCTATTTATTTACATATGGTGTATAGTTATATCTTGGTGTTCACTATAACAAATTATAGTTGTTACTTCTTCAAATCATACAAAAATAATAGCAATTCATGATGCAAGTTGAAAATGCATTAAGTTTAATGACTCAATATATCTGATTGGTCTGTAGTTTGAATTCTAATACAGAGATTTCAACAAGATTGCATGAAGATGATAATGTTTGTATAGCTCAACTGAAAAGAAGATACATCAAATGAGTCAAAACAAATCATATTTCACTAAAACCTTTTTTCACTCATGATCTTCAAAAGAATGATAATATTGATATTTAACAAATTCGTTAAAGTGATAATATAGCATATTTATTCACGAAGGCACTTCCTACATTAATATTTGAGAAGTTAATTCATAAAATCAGATTACATTAACTTAGAAATATTAAGTAATATTTCTAATATGGGGAGTTAAACTCATAATGTACTCTTTTTCCTTGACAATTTTTTCCCATTAGATTTTTATTAGTAAGACTTTTAATTAGACAGATTATTTACTAAAAGAATGATGTACTCTTTTTCCTTTATTAGGATTTTTTTTTCATTGATTTTTTTTAGTGAAAGTTTTAACAAGATATACTTTTTATAAAATAGACATCCAAAGAAAACTGTTACAAATATTATATTCATTTGAATGTGAATAAAATCATTTTGATTTATCTAGAAGTTATTATGAATTATCTTGATTGAATTTATCGCTAATTCTCTCTTGGTGCTTGGAGTCCTGTATGTAGATAATTGTAACAACGATTCTACATAATTGTGAATAATAGAAAACTCCATTTATATTATTTTGATTGTTTTCATTAATCTCTCTAATATTTTTGTTTTACTTTTACAATAATAATAAATAAATTGACATCATTTATATAAAATGATTATGAAAATACAAAAAAAAAATTCCCTCCCCATTTTGAGGTGGTTGGATTTTACTCCAAAATTTAAAAACTTTAAAAATTGCTTTATTTAATTATTTGTTTTTTTTATGAACTTTTAACAAGTATTATAGTATTATTATATATTAGGTTACCACATTATTTTGTTATATAATTTTAAATTCATTTTCACATATATATTAAAATTTTATATATCTAATTTAGTTTTTATTAATTATATAATATAATAATGCATTAAAAATTATATAAAAAAGACATGGCAAATTGATATTATAATATTTGTTCAAAGTTTATGAAAAAGTTATTTAATTAAACAAAATAATTACGTGGGTGAACTATAAATGTTAATTTTAAGATTTTATGATTTAAAGCTTCAATTTTATGTATTTAAAATTGATAGGAGCAAAGCTCAATCCGTTCAATATGAAGGGGATTTTAAGAGGGCAAAATTTAGATAAAGTTTCTTAGATGTTTGTGATCAAATTCTCCATTCAAATTACAATATATGTATTGATTGTTCTACTATTTTTTTTTTGGGCCAGTGATTGCTTTATTAATTATCATTGGTCATCAAGAGCTAGAAATGAATTCAGTAAACTCGTGAATCACTTGTTATTCAATTTGAAAATTGTCTTGATGACTTGGGTTTATTAACCTAATAAGTTGAACCTGAACCTGAATCTGAATCTGAAAAATTGACTTGTTTGCTAAATGAATTAAACTTGATTTATGATTAATTTGACTCAATTAACTCATAAATCAATTTAATAAATTAATTATATTTATAAATATAAGAAATATTTATAGAAGAAATTATATATTATATATTATATTTAAATGAATTTAAATAAATTTTTGTTTGGTTTTAAATTAAATGAATTAAATGAGTAGAGTTAATAAATTAATAATATGAGCAGACTTGGTTTATTTTAATTCAAATTTACTTACCGGATATTTTGGTTCATTTAATTAGACCAAACAAGTTATCGAATTGAGTCAAGTAGTTTATGAGCTTAATTCGAATCGAATTCTAAGAAAGGGATTATTTGATTCACATAAGAAATAAATTTTTGTAGGAAGTTAAACTTTTTAAAAAATAAATTCTCTTATAAATTCCTCAAAAAATATTAAAAGTTATTTAGTTGACAATAAAAAATTAAAAATTTTCATAATTTTTTTTATCAAGAATAAATAGGAAAATAATTTTTCATATTTTGTGAAAAGATTTATTTTGCCAATTAATAATTGACTAAACAATCTACTATTTTGCTACTTATCGAGAAGTTATAGTTTCTATATAACTTTTATCAATCAAGTTACCTGAAAAAATTTTACTTTATTTAATATAAATTGAGTTTCAAGCCTAATCAAATTCATTCCAGTTAGTCCACAAAATTAATTAAATTGGAAGCATCTTGTTGGCAGGGACCAGGGAGCTTTATTTGTACTCTACGCTTGGCTGTAGAGAAGCTGTTATCATTACTTGTCTCAACAACCGAAGACGCTGTCTCTGGGACTTGATGAGGATTGGGGTCCTCATATTTTTAAGCTCCTTCTTTATGTTAATCTGGCTCCGAAATTAGCCACAAATTTTGGGATTAGGGTTTTCTCTTTATCAAATTTCTTTACCAATGGCTTCAGTTCAATACTCATCGGACTCAGAAATTTGTATAAACGACAAATTAACGGACGATGAACTTCGTTCGATCCTGACGAGGCTTGAGAGCGATAAGGATAAGGAGATCTTCGGGTTGGTTTGCAAGAGATGGCTTTATTTGCAGAGTACCGAAAGGAAGAGGCTTGCAGCACGCGCTGCTCCTCACATGCTTCGAAAAATGGCTGAGAGGTTTACTCGGTTGGTGGAGTTGGACCTCTCTCAGTCTGTTTCTCGATCCTTTTATCCTGGGGTCACCGACTCTGATCTCTCTGTCATCGCTAGTGGCTTCAAATGCTTAAAAGTCCTTCGCTTGCAGAATTGTAAAGGTTACATACCCTTGAATTTGCTTTGCTTAGACTATAATTTTTTTTTTTTTTGATATTTTGTTTCCTAATATTTGGATTTTGATATGGAGTTGTGCACTTGAGTTGTTATACAAAAAAAAAAAAAAATGATGGGAAAGTGTTAGTATTGGTATTTACTTCTTTTGAAATTGGACCTTGAGTGTTTCTGAATTTGTTTGGATGGTAATGGGAAGTGATATTTGAATTTGATTGACTTCTAATGTTTTCCTTTTATATGTGGTCTCAATTTAAGAACTGAAACTGAATGGTACTTTCACGGTTGTTCTTATGAACTGAACCGTTATGATATGACGTATGGGAGATTGGGCGAAGTGAAACTTACAGGCTCTCTCATCTGTTTTGAAAAGTATAATTTAAGGACCTCAACTTTTAGTTCACAATTTGTTCAGTGTCTGAACCTTCATGTCTTCCATTTTTAGGATTTTTCTGGTTGGGACTGGACATTGACTTTGAATGGTTCGTTGTAGATCTTTGAAACTTATTATTTCTGTTTTTATTTATTACTATTTTATTTCTTTCTCTCTCTTTTTTCATATGAAGTTACTTAAGTAAATTAAATTTAGTATCTTTGATGGAAGATTACTCGGGATACTTCTGCTAAGCACCTTGTGTAAGAACCACGGTAAACTTGATAATGATGTGTATCTGATGTTGTATGTCGTCTTGGGGTTTGCTGTTTTAAATGTATGGGGACACAGAAGAAGAAATGTGGCAATTGAAGCTGATTTGCTATTTAAATCATCATACAATATTAGTGATGACTGAGGGCCATTACAATTAAATACAAACTATCTGATTATTTGACTCTAAAACTTATAATTAGATTGATGGGGATTCATTATTTGTGTACAGGAATTACAGATGTTGGAATGGTGGCTATTGGCAATGGCCTTTCTTTATTGCAGTTCCTTGATGTATCATACTGCAGAAAGTTAACAGATAAGGGATTGTTGGCTGTTGCCAAGGGCTGTTGTGGCTTACAGGTACTGCATTTGGCTGGCTGCAGATTTGTGACAGATGGTATATTAGAAGCTCTTTCCAAGAATTGTCATAGTTTAGAAGAGTTGGGATTGCAAGGTTGCACTAATATTACTGACAATGGACTGACAACGCTTGCTAGTGGTTGTCAACAGATCAAATTTTTAGACATCAACAAATGCAGTAATGTCAGTGATGTTGGGGTTTGTAGTGTTTCTAAGGCTTGTTCATCTTCCCTAAAGACACTGAAATTGTTAGATTGCTACAGAATTGGAGATGAAACTATATTTTCCTTGGCCAAATTCTGTAGGAATCTTGAGACTTTAATTATTGGTGGCTGCCGGAATATCTCTAATGATGCCATGAAGTCTCTGGCTACTGCTTGCAATAACAATCTGAAGCACTTGCGGATGGATTGGTGTCTAAATATCACTGACTCTTCATTGAGTTGTATTTTAAACCATTGCAGAAATCTTGAGGCTTTGGACTTTGGTTGCTGTGAAGAAGTGACGGACGCTGCTTTTCAGCTTTCAGGAGTTGATGAGGCTGGTTTGAGTTTGAAGATTCTAAAAGTTAGCAATTGTCCGAAGATCACAGTGGCTGGTATAAGCATTCTTTTGGATAAATGCAACCATCTAGAATACTTGGATGTGAGGTCATGCCCACATATTACAAAGGCTAGCTGTGATGAGGCTGGGTTACATTTTCCAGAATGCTGTAAAGTTAATTATACTGGTAATGTCTGTGAGCCTGCTGTTCTTTCTTGAAGCTAGAATGATTTGACAATGTTATATAATGTTAGAAGAGTGCTTTCTTCAAGCTATAACTTCTGCTGTAAAATTTATTGATAATGAGGGCCTTTGGAAATTTGGTGCGGGTGCCAATAGTTCTGCTCATATTTGTTTCTTTTTTCCTTTTTTTTTCCTTATGTCAAGTCCTTGGGGGCTGGTTTTAGATGTCATATTCCCAGATGAGTTGTAAATGTTGTACGTACATATAGTATATCCTCCTGCGTTTCTTTAACTTGACATCTGCGGGTCATTGTAATATCATTTGTGTGTCTACTATATCCTGACATGATTCATGTTATGATAGTTTCCCGTTGTGAAATGTAGTGAATGACACGATTCATGCTATAATAGTTTCCCGTTGTGACACGCAGTCAATGATGGTTTTGGGGAAAATACTCCGTCTCCAAGCAAAATAATGTCAATTTGTTAAGGTGTTTAATCATTACCTTATAATTTTTTAAATAGTATTCTTACATTTTTATCAAAACCTCTAAGAAGATTTTCATATAAGGAGCACAGGGCTTAAACAAATTTCTCTTGTGCTTCAAACTTCTTATTATAAATATTTATATCCGAAAACATTTAATTAATAAATAATTAATTCTATCTTAATAGATATAATGTATACACTCCATTGAAGCAGGAGATAGTTGGCTCCTCCCTCAACCACTATTTTCCAATGACACCCATGGGCAGAGGGGGAGCTAAGTCATAGTAGGCGTCAAAAATATAATCACATATATTTGTAAATCAACAAATAACCAAATACGTCAGACCCAAATTTGGTTCAAATTATAATTGTCATGTATGTTGTAATTATAATATTATAATCATTTAATGTGATATAATCCACAATTAAATTTTCACCTAATATATTTGTAATATTGTGGATATCTCGCATCCTAATATACTCTCACTTGTTATAACTTAATCATCATTTTTATTTAATAAAATGTCAGTATATATAGACCTAAATACGTTAAATAATGTAAGTTTGAAATATGTAAGAATTTCTTGGAAATGAAAATGTTATTATTATCTTTAATTGTGCGAAGAAGTTACAAGAAACAATCTACACTCAATCCTAATAAATGATTGCATAATTTTTTTTTTTTTTACTCAGAAGTCAAAATCCATTTACAACTAAGGGGGCGTTTGGTACACAGATTTTTTTTTTATTCCTGGGAATCATATTTCCTGGGAATCATGTTTCCTGGGAATGTTAAAAATGTGTTTGGTTTACTTTAAAC
>JANHAO010012875.1:0-16136 GCA_026873985.1 Saraca asoca | reverse complement strand
GGATAAAAATGTGATCTTTTCTATAGAAAGTTTTGGTTTTTGTTTAAAATTGGGGAATTTTATTTGATGAATACCTGAATCTGTGACAAATCAGGAGGTTGATGCCATGAGTTGAGGCTTGTGTAGGCCAAATGGCTTCCTTCTTGCTGCTTGTTCTTATACTGGGTAAGCATGGTAGTCCTAGAATAGGGAATGTAAGAGCTTGAGTAATTGGAAGTTTATGTTTATAAATAAATAGCTCACCATTGCCACCGTATTTCCTGTTTTAGTTCTTTAGCCATTTGGTATCAGTTGGTTCGGCAATTCCAAAACTTCTTTAATCATTTTATTGTTTTGGATTTTTTGATACAACATTGTTTAGATAGTAAGCTTGAGAAACTAGTTTTCTGATGTTGGAGTGCTTTGTTTGCAAAAGCCTTGTGCAGCTTCTGACTTTCTGCCTTGCTTGCATGGTTGATTGTTTCACATAATTGCATCAACTGCAGTAGTCAGATTAGAGTTGTTCTGGATTGAAAAGTGTGGTTGACAGATGTCATATGATGCTGACATGCTGTATCCATTATATTCCTGGGTGAGGCTGACAGGGCAAGGGAATGTGTAAAGCAATGATTTTTCCAGGGGAAAATCTCTCCAATAATTTGCTATGTTAATTAGACAGATTGGCGTGCTGGTTTTTTTATTAGTGTCATGAGACATATCCTAGATAGTAGATACCAACATATTTGATGGAATTTTTATGAATAGTAGGAGCTTATGCCTTATATCAATAAAATAACCAGAAACTTCATTCAAGCCATTTGTGTATCTTTGGACTCCAGACTCGTTTTCAGATTCGAAAGATTTATGCTGTGGATAAATATGTAATTCAACTAGATATGTGGATATAACCTTTGTCTCTTTAAGGCCAGCGAGTTTTCAACAGAATAATCAAAGTGCCAGCATTCTGCAAAAGAGGACATCTCACCTGAGGTACTCGGGGAGAGAAAAAAAAACATGATTCCATGAGCTTAGAGACTCTTGATATTGCAAATTTTCTTTTTCTCCCTGTCTTCCATCAAACTTCTGAAATATATGTCTGGTTCATAGTATAGTAAGGGGGCCCCATTTTCTATTTTGAGAGTTGGAGATGAGGGCTACTGAGTGTGAACATAAATGCCTTCTTCCCACCCAATTTTGAAGATGAGAGAGCTTGAATGAATGTGTATATGCTATTTTATTCACAAATTTTGATGCTTTAAGCGATTCCTTTTACTCTTTAGAAGTTAGAAAATAGATACATATAAAGCTTGTCTGGAATGTTGACAAACATTGGGTAATTTACATGAGAAAATTGAAGATAAAGGTTATGCCGCTCGTGTTTGATGTTGGCGTGGTGATGCTCAATGGCTGCTGTATATCTGCTCCTGTGTGTGATTTTGGTTAGGTATTGATTGTTTTCATCATTGTGGCTGATTGCATAAAGCAACAACACTCCTGAAAATTAGCAATTATAAGAATTGGGTATATCCTATTCTTGCCATTTTTTTCCCTTCAAAATTTATCTTTGATGTAGAAATTCAATCAACTAGATGGAGTCTCTGTTGGATTTCTGAGTAACTAGACTATCTGGAAATATTAGGTTCTGTTCCTAATAGAAGAATTTGTTTTGTATGCACCTCTGCTTTTAACACTTAAAAATGCTTTATGAGACATTGTTTCTGGCATTGCCAGTGCCTATTTGAACTACTACAAATATAAATAATGACTTCAGCAATTAAGTTAGTTCTTGCTTTTAAATATAGTAAATGCCCAATAAATGGTTCTAAATTCCACCTGTGATTTTCTGTGTTGTATGCAGTTGAGGGACTAAAATGCTGATGGATGTGGTGATGGATGCACTGCTGGGGCTGGAAGGTTGCCAAACATCTCAATGCTACTCGGGAATTTTGATTGCCTGTGATTTTGAAATGCTTTGTTAACTATTAATTGTTATGGGGGTGACATTACCAACCTGTTAACTCGATTTGGCAAAGAACAACGATGATGATTTAACTATTTATGTACAAATATTGAAAACTAAAAGCTGATCCTCTTGTGCTTCATCAGATGATAAGATGTGTTTCGGTCTGAGTCAATCTTTTTATTCATATTGTCTCTTGTTACAAGCTGTAATGAGATTTGTTCCAATGTTGTTATAAATTTTTGTTCTTGATATCGACGTTTGTTAAGTGTTTGAAAGTAGTTAAGCGTGTAAAATAGCATGTTCAAACTATAATTGTTTCTAGACTTAAAATATGGTTGCACTGATGAAGTTTGGATGAAGTTCAATCCTTTTGCATTGCATTTACCTTTCTGCATATCGTTAAATACGATATTTTAATTAAATATAATAAAAAAGATTATATTATATATGAAAAAAATCTATTTGTAATACGTGATATTTTCAAAATAAGGGCATTACGAAAACAACAAAGGAAATTTATATAATTACACCGCAATTATGTAATAAAAAAATTCAATTAATTTATATCAATATTAGATATAATTTTATTTAATTTAAATTAAGTACCTATATTTTAAAATTTTTGAACTAAGTATTATAGGTATTCACTTCAAAATTTTTAAAGTACAAGTATCTCATTCAAAATTAGGTAAAATTATGAAACAATAGAGTAATTTAATTTAAATTTAGTAATTAGAAAAATAAATTTTAAATAATAGTGTCATATATGAAGATTGGGTGTTTTATTTAAAAAGATTTTTATGTTTTGTCTGTACAACAACCAAATGTAGCTTTGATAAGAATCTTTCTTATTTTATATATAAAAATGAAATTTGTTCTTGTTATAACCCTCTGTCATGACCAAAGTGCATTAATCTGCTGTAATTTTTCTATGTAAACTATCTTAAATTATATATTATTGAATTGAATAAATATTACAAATAACTTATTATAAGTCAATTAATTATGTAATCAAATAATTGGATCTATAATGACACTTAGGTTATTAATGGATTTTAGTGGTGTGAGCTTTGTCACTGAATCAGTGATGATGGATTAGTTGGACTAGTAGGATTACAGCAAGGCAAATATTTACTTATATCTTAGTAGAGCTGTAGTTACTTTATTGAGACTTGAAATATCGTTTTCTCTTCCTTTTTTCTGTTAGGATTATAAGGAGTGAATCTATTAAAAGAGTATTTTGCTATTATGGATTCCCACATAATGTTAGGTAAAATTTCATTATTATTAACTAACTTTATATATACAAATATGATATATTATAACATGATTTGATAGATTTGTTAATTTGGCTATTTCAATTTATTTTATTTTTCAACAATTGGTATTAGAGCCAAAATTTTCCTTTCATGTTATAAAGGCTCAAATTTATGTAGATTTGTTTTTGTAATTTTATGTAATCCATAATTTATGATTTAAAGTTATTATAGATTTGAGAACATGAGATTTATTTATATTTTGGCTTAATGTATTTCTAAATTGGTTACAATTTTTTTTGTAAACCTTTTTGAGGCAAAATCTTGAATTAATATAACTTGAATTTTTTTTTTTGGAAAATTCAATTCATAGATTTGAGAGATTTAAAGAATTTTTTTTTCAAATCAATTAGTGATTGCATCTCAAAAGTCTATAATGTGTAAAAAGTACAAATCAATTTAAATAAATGTTGTTGAAAACATGAATTTTTGAAATTTTATATATCTATTGGGGTGTGAAGTTTATTTTTTCAAAATTTTGTTCAATTATAAAGTATTTGGTTAAATTGATTGAGATTTAATTGATAGAATAATGATATAGACAAAAACCTCAATCAATTTTGGAAAACTCGAATTGTTATAACATCAATTTTTAAATTCTTGAAAGAAATTTTTTTTCTAAAAACTTGAATTGGTTTAAGTTTTTTCAATTGCACAAATAAGTGTCAATTTTACGAAAATGATAGAGGGTTTTGATGGAGAATGATAGGTAAAGGAATCCATGTAAGAATTTTGTAAGAAAAAAAACACATAGCTGAATTGAAGAAGTTGACAAATCAAGTCGGGTCTAATTATATAGTTAGTTATTTGTGATAATAATATGTGGGGCCACATGCCATCATAGAGGTGGCAAATACTAATAAAAATTATACCATTATACTCCACTTTCCGAGCTTTATCTGTGATTATTTTTTCAAATTTTTTTGAAAATAAAAATATTTTATTTATTTTTTGTCCATTTTATTTTAGTAATTATTTAATGTTATTTGGGCTTAAAATTTTTATTATGTGTTTATTACATATTGGATTACTATCAATAGTTTTTCTAAAATTTTCTGAGAATAAAAATATTTTATATAATTATTTTTATATTTATTTGAGTATTAAGTTCATGTTTTTTGAACATGAAAAATTAACTATATGATTCTTACATATTATACTATTGTATATAATTTTTGTAGATTGATTTGATATTTTTTTGCACATTTGAATATTTTCTAGATCATTATGGTAATTTATAAAATTATGTAAGAATAAATTTTGTTCATATTATGCCATAAAGTTTTATGTGATTGTGTACTCATATATTATGGGACCAGTTGTATAAAATTTTGTTGAAATTAAATTTTAGAATTGTATCTAGGAGAGTGCTATGTTAATAATATATATGCCCTATCAGTGTAATATTATTAACATAACTTGTTGGTGATAATGTGAGTGTCAGGATTGTTTATCAAATTCTTAAAATTTTAAATACCCTATCAGTGTTAGGTTTTAGGAATGTAGTATTGAATCTCTATGTTATATTATAAAGCCTTAAATGTTCTATTGGTGTTGGGTTTTATAATATAATACTGTTTGAAATTACATAGTTATTGAGGAATATTATAGCATGACTACATTGAACATACAATTTTGAAAATTTATAATAAACTTCATAAATTGTTATTTTCTTACTTATATAATTGATTATCGTGAAGACAGTAAATGAGACCAATTACGAGGACTGAGTTGAGTGGAAGATATCTAGGTAAAATTGTTGATATCATATATGACAATCACTAAATTTCTTATTTGGCATGGAGAGAGGAAGAGTCATGAAAAGTGAACACACTCTAATAGAGTGTACTTCATAGTTATGATGTATACTAAAGATAAGACTATTATGAAAGAAATTGCTAACTTTCCAAATGCCAAAGTGATTATGGATTTTATATCTTATAAGTTTGTAAAGTTTGATAAGGCTAAAGAGGATATTACCTTTTGTTGCTCGATAAAATTATTTAGAATGGTTTTAGTGGAATTAGTGAGCATATTATGGAACTAGCATACTCCTATGGTTGCTCATAAGCATGAAAGTGGATGTAGAAAATAGTCATTTGATTTTCATATTTTAGAGTATCTTCTAGTTAAAATTAATGTTTTTTAGACATTATATCACTCTTAAGAGGGTGAGCAGACTTTCAATAAAATGACCCTTATAGTTAATTAAGTGGAAGATGACATGAAGGATTGAGAGATCTTTGTGCTCATTTTGTTTCACACGAACCAAGTGCTGAGCATGAAAATAAATCACACCTAAAGGAATCTAATTTTGAGAAATAAGAAAGCTAATTTGGGTGCATGTTATAATAAATCAAGATGTTTTGCTAGCTTGAGTGAAATGATCATCGTATACTTGGTGGCTAGATGGAAGTACAATCATTTGCACTATAAATTTATTATAAGTGTTAAGAAACAAGAGGAAGCCAAATGATAAAAGCCAATTGTTAAATTGGAAATAGTGAAAAAGTGTAAGATGAATATGTAGGGGTAATTACCATTTGAAAACAAGAGAGTTAGTCAGTTAAATACTGTGGTTAGATACAAAAGGGTTATAATTAATATAGGATCCTCAACGTTGTGGAATAGGTGTCTAAGTGATATCTCCAGAAAAGGATGGAGTGATTAATAAAAGAGGAGATTTTCATAACTTAGACTTATCTCTTTTGATGTGTGTATTGATTGCATTAAGCAAGATGCTCCTTGCTAGAGTTAGTGGACCATAATGATGGATGTATTGGAGTTAATTCACAATAATGTAGGTGAAGTGATTATGCCAAGTGCTATAGGTGGTACTAATATTTCACCTTCATTGATGATTATTCAAGTTTTGGTTAGGTGGAAATATCCATTGAAAATTTGGAATCCTTAAATTCTTTTAGGGCATTTAAAATTAAGGTTGAACTAAAAAATGATAAGAAAATTAAGTGTATCAGTTCTGATAAAGGTGGTAAGGGTTATGAAGATATAATAAACTGATGTAAATTTTGATTCTTTAGTAAGATATCTCTAAGATTGTGAATTTTTTGAGGCTAACAACCTTATATTTGGAACACCCAAACAAGATTGGATCATAAGAAGGTTGAATTAAACACTCATGGACATAATTGGATGCATGTTGGTGCATTCTATTTTACTAGACTTTGCATAGGGCAATGCTTTAAAGATTATAGTGTATGTTTTGAATCAAGTCCCTAGTAAGTTTGTATTTAAAACCTACATTTCCATGTTTGGGGTTGTAAGACTAAAGTGAAGCCATATCATCCATTTATTAAGTAACTTGATCTAAAGACTACATTGATGGTCACTTTGTTAGATATTGTAACAGCTACAGAAGTAGTAGATTTTACTATTAAACCCAATCTAGCAGGGTAGTTGAAGCACCTTGTTTGAGGATTGGTCAGATAGTGGGAGTCAGAACCATGAAATATCTCTATTAGAAAGATACAATTTGTTATTCTACTAGCATTGTTATTGGTTGAAAATGAACCGAATAGATCCAAAAGATGATCTAATATAACATATGGTAAAATCAATGATGAAAATTAGAAAGCTTTATGCTTCGTTAGTTATAGAAAAGAATTAAGCCCTGTGAATAAAGCACTTTTAAGGAAACTCTAAATAGCTCGTAGATCAAAAGTTACTAATGACTATGTGGTATAGCTATAGGAGAAAGAATTTGACCTCAGTGATGGAATTGATCTTATTAGTTTTCAAGAAGTCATTTCAAGTACTAATTCTTTAGAATGGATGAAAGCTATAAATGTTGGATTGCTTTGATGATCCATAATGATGTGTGAGATCATATAGAGTTACTTGCTGATTGTAGATCTGTTGGATGCAAATGGATCTTTAAGACTAAAGGATGCTCAAAGGGTGGTTGAGAAGTATAGGGCCATATTGGTGGCAAAGGTCCATATTTAGGAAGAAAACTTTGATTGTACAATATTTTTTTATCTATTTTAATTAAAGACTTGTTTCAAGTTTTTATGGCACTGATGACTCATTTTAACCTAAACCCTTACTAAATGCATGATGGCTTTCTTAAATGGTGATTAGTTAGAAATTATTTGTGTAAACCAACTAGATGATTTTTAGGAGAAGAGGCAAGAACTCTTTGTATGTAAATTGAAATGATTCATAAATATAATTTGAATAAAACATCTAGACAATAGTATCTCAAAGTTATTGAGATTATTGTTTCTCTTGGGCTTAAGGAGAACGATGCAGACTGTGTGTCTATTTTAAGTTGGGTACGGGTATATTTGTGATTCTAGTCTCATGCAGATAATATTCTCCTTAAGAAAAATGTTATGAGCCCTTTGATTGAGATAAAGCATATACTATCTATATATTTTAGGTATGAAGGATCTTAATGATGCCTCTTTTGAGTGAGGCATATTGATCCATCATGATAGATCCCGAGGGTCTTCTTGGCTTGTCTCAAAGATTATATGTCGAAAAGTTACTCAATAAGTTCAGTATGTTTTATGTATTCTCCAAGTATTACACCCTTCTAGAGTGGTGAGATTTTTTTAAAGTCTAGTGTCCTTAAAATAATGTAAAGATTAAAGTAGATCTCATATTCTTTCATTACTAGCTTTTTGTATGCTCAAGCATGTACACATCTTGATATTACTATTGGTTTAGTGTACTTGGGAGATACTTGAGTAATCTTGGTAAGAAATATTGGACTGTTGTGAAGAAAGTTATGGAATACTTATAATGAATAAAGAATCTTTATGCTGACTTATTACAGATCTCATGATCTAATTATTGGAGGCTACTTTGACTCTGATTTTATGAATTATCCATATGATATGATATTGATATCTAAAAACATTTTTATGATGATAGGAGAAGCTATACCATGGAAACTATCAAGCAATCAATTACAACAACCTTTATTATAGAGGCAGAATGGGTTGCATGTTATGAAACCACTTGTGAGGCTAATTGGTTAAGGAATATAATATATGGATTCAAAGTTGTAGATAGCATATCTAGAACTTTAACCATATATTGTGACAGTACTATCATAGTGAGCTTCTCTCAAAATAATAGTGAAAGTATTGCTTGTTCAAGTATTTCAATATTAAGTATTAATTTATTAATGAGAGAATATAAGAAAGTATTATACATTTTGCCATGGATTGTATGCATGCGGATCCACTAATCAAAGACTTAGGTGTTAAATTATTCGCAAACAAGCAACTATAATGAGTTTGGTTAAGCTTTTTAATGTTCAAGGTTAGTGGGAGTTTCATGTCTCTAATTGAAACATTATTATCTCAAGATTAGTGAAATGTTAATGATATTGCCATATGTTTCATATATATATATATATATATGCATATGTGACTTTGTTGATTGTGTCAATTTATTCTATGGCATATCAATGGAGACATTTAGACCCTGTCTTATTATTATGTAGAGATTTATTCTCATTTTGAGCATGCTGGGCAGATGCATGGACCGTTTCATAAAGATATACATATGATTACATTTTGATATGTATGTCTAGTTTCTCACACATTCTATATTAACCATTTCATAAAGATATACATATGATCACATTTTGATATGTATGTCTAGTTTCTCACACATTCTATATTATGTTTCGATCGTTGGAACATAATTATTCAAGATAAGTATGACATTAGTATCCTTAAAGATATACATATGATCATATTTTAATATGTATGTCTAGTTTCTCATACATTCTATATTATGTTTCGATCATTGGAACATAACTATTTAAGATAAGTATGACATTAGTATCCTTATTAGATATGATGATTTGCATTATGGGGTACTTATACTTGATTTATGGTTGTAATAGTGTCATTGTTGTTGTTGTTGACATTCATCATTGTGGCCATATATTGTAATCTAAGTTCTTGTTTATTAAATTATGTTATCTAAGTGAGAGATTGTTAGAATTTTCCTATGTAGACTACCATAATTTAATTAAATCATATGTTATTGGATTGAATAAATGTCACAATTACAAATTACTAAGGGTTAATTAATTATGTGATCAAATTATTGGACCTATAATGATACCTAAGCCATTGATAGACTTTAGTAGTGTGAGCCTTCTCACTAGGCCAATGATGATAGGTTAGTTGGCCCATTAGAGTTACAGCAAGGTAGGTCCCTACTTATATCCTAGTAAAGCTGTAGTTGTCCCATTGAGACTTTAGATATGGTTTTTGTTAGTTCCTTTTTAGTTTGGATTCTAGATGAATTTTAGCGGAAGTCTTGAAATCTTCTCTTGAATTTTTCAAAAGGAAATTATTAGAGTTTGTTTAAAGAATGTAATTACATGTATTGAAAACTAGAATAAATTCTTATCACTATTTTGACATAAATTTAGATTGCAAGACAATTAATCAAATATGATATATGCACGAAAAAATTAATGTAGTAAAATAAAGAAGATACAAAATTTTTAAAGTAGTTCCATTTGAATTGAAATTGCAATTGAAGTGTATGTTCACTTTGACTAAATCCTCAACTGGATGATCCTTTCTTATTTCTAAACACAAGATTTAATCAGGCTCTTGCAAACTAGTTTAGATACAAACATTCATTACACCTTTTAACAACTATGATCAACCTTACAATTAAAGAAGATGTAAAGGAAAGATCAACCTCTGCCTTTGTATCTTAAATTTCTACTCCCTAGAAATCTAAAATAGAAACACAGTTTCAAGATAGAATACAATTACTTGAATTAAGATGTGGATCTTAATTATCTAGTGTGTTTTCCTTCAATTTGATCTAAAACTCATTCAATTTAACAAAAGTAAATGATGTAGAAAAGATCAGCTTGCAGCTTTGTTTTCTCTCTATTTTTTGCACTTGAAGTTGTAGAAAAATTATGAAAGTTCTGTTTGAAATGAGTTTAGATAGTATTTATAGTGTGACAACTGACATTTAAAAAATAACTAACTTTTCAATTGTGAATCAATTCAAGAATCAACTTAGAGTGGTTACCAACTTATGAATCAATTCATCTATAAATATCATCAAGAACTTCATGACTGAATGGATGTGTGAATCGATTCACACTATCATGTGAATAAGTCATGAATCGATTACTTAATGAATTGAGAAAATTTTCTAACCTTTAGTAAAACCATTTTTCAGAACAATTCTTCATGAATCAATTCATGTTCATTTCACATGATTTTCAATATAAATTGATTCGTGAATCGATTCACACAGTGAAAGTTTTTATAAAAATTTTACTTGTGAAAGAGTATTTGAATACTTTGTTAGAAAACTTTTTATTTTAACTCATTTCAAGTGATTTATTTTTACCTCAACTTAACTGATTTAAGAAACTTATTTAGATCAAATATGAATTAGATCACATTTACAAAAGATCCTAACTAAAATAATAAAATTGATATGTCTAAAAGTGGATCTTTTGAATAACATTAGGTTGACCTTGATCCTGCAATCAAATAACAAACACTAAAATATATGGTCAGATTATGACATTGATTAAAATTAATTTTCAATATCAAAACTGAAGAAAATATGATAGCAATGTTAACAATCTCCCTAGCAAGGCTAGCAATCTCCCCCTTTTTGATGGTGACAAATAATTTTAGATGAAGGTCAAAGTTTATCAAAAATTTCAAAAATTGAGTACTAAAATCTTATCTTTCTTAAAAACATGTCTTTCTTATCTCTCCCTTTCAACGAGGGTCAAAATTTTTCAAGAATCTAAAAACTTTCTTACTCTTCCTTTAAAATCTAATTTCTTAAAAAATCTCTTCTTAATATTACTCCCCCTTTTTCATCTAAAATATCATTACTCATTTTTATCTAAAATCTTTTCTTACTCTCCTTTTGGCACATCAAAAAGAAATAATGTATATATAGAATTCATAGAGTGAAGTAGAAAAGAATGAATGATATATAGTTAGTATTCATATACAGAATCCATAATTCAATCAAAATACAATATCAAAATAATCATATAATGGGGAAAAATGGGACTAAGGGACTTGAGTGAGTGAGAGAGAGAGAGGAGAGAGAGAGAGAGTTTTTGGTGGTTGCAATAAGAAAAACTGTGATATGTACTATGAATCAATTTAGGGAGCAAATATGCATTGATTTGGAAATCGATTCATTCAGGCTAATAAAATTTTCAAGAATTTGGAGATTTTCCTGAAAGATTAAAAATTTGTTGAATCGATTCATAAACTCAAAGAAATCCTAGAGAAATTCAAATTGATTCATGAATTAATTTAGAGAATCTTAAAAACAGTTTTTACCCAATTTTGTTACAAAATGGTTGACAAATTATGTGTTTATCAATTTATATCAATTAAATATGATTGAAAACTCAAATCTCACTTCAAATACCTACAAAACAAACTTAAGGAAATCTCTGATGCCTAACTTAGAATTTGCAAAGTAAAATAAAATGAAGCATAAAAGATAAAATTATCAAAATTTTGAAGATTGGCTAAGTAGGATAATTTTCTAAGGGGTTTAACATTCCCAATTCTCTTCAAATAAACACAAACCATTTTTCATCTAGTAGTTTAGTGAAAATGTCTGCTAGTTGGAAATCAATTTGTATAAATTTAATTGAAATGTCACTTCTTTGAACATGATCTCTAATGACATGATGTCTAATTTGAATATGTTTAGTTTTGGAGTGCATGATGGGATTCTTAGTACGATTAATTGCATTAGTGTTGTCACACGTTATAGGAATTTTATCAAATTTTAAGCCATAATCTAATAGTTGTTGTTTCATCTAAAGGATTTGAGCACAATAGCTCCCAGCAGCAATGTATTCTACCTCTGTAGTAGAAAGTGCAACACTATTTCTTTTTTACAAGACCAAGAGATTAGAGAGTGACCAATAAATTGGCATGCTCCACTAGTACTCTTTTTATCAGTTCTACTTCTTGTGTAATCCACATCGGAGTAGCCGATTAGACTACAAGTATCAGACTTAGGATACCATAATCCTAAGTGTTTAGTCCTTACAAGATATCAAAATATTCTTTTACCAGCTAAAAGGTGTGACTTTTTAGGTTTTGATTGGTATCTTGCACAAAGACATGCATACACTTAACATTATGTCTGGTCTATTTGCTATCTGTTAGCCTAGCCAACTAGACTATCTTTTGTTTTGATGATGAAAATAATTTTGATCATATCATATTATGATTATACACTGTAATGTTTGCTAAATGTTTACAGGTATCAAAGTTCATTAAGATTCTACAAAAGATCTACATTAGATTTAGGATTTTATTTTGATTTTTATAGGATCTTTTGTAAGTGAAGTTTTCACAATTTAGCTCCAATTATTTTTCTTAAAATATTTTTCAAAATGAGGTAGAAATATGATTATGAAGTGAGATTTGCTGATGGTGGAATTTGGTTCTGCCAAACTCTAGTTAACTGCGATTGTTTTTTGAACCCTAAACTGCTTCCTGGTTGAGAGATGAAGATGGTGGAGAGGAAGAAGAAGAATAGAGGGCAATATTTTTAACGTGGTTTAGGTAAAATAAGGTAGCCTCGGTCCCTATGTCCACAGTGGAGTTTTTATTAATTTAAGGAAAATTTCAGAGCTTTTGCTTAGTTATTTCAGTCTCCTCCCTCTTCCTTTACAATGATCTCCTATCTTCTATTTATAGAGGAAGAGAGGTTACATGCAATGATTACAAGTTATAATTTTGTTACATCAAATATTTAATGTACAAGACAAAATGAATTGACTAAAATCCTACAAATTGGCTTCTGTAAACTTCTTTCTATGGGGTGGGCCCCTTTTGTCGGCTGGAATTCAGGCTTGATGCAAGCCTGTCTAGAGCTCCTTCTCGTTGAGCTTCTGGCCTACGCTATACCTCTTATTTTTGAGTTCATGTCTATTACTTAGTGAGGATGAGCCCACCTTCGGCGAAGTGAGCTTGTGTAGGAACCATTTGTTGAGCATACGAGCCAAGACCTCGCGCTTTCATCCTCAACGAGTTAAACATCCTCTAACTTGGACTTAGCTTCCACTGAGCCTTCTGCTTGCTTTGCGAGACCAATTTTTACCCACAACATAAGCCTCTAACTCTCAGTTCACTTTGTAGACTGAGAGTTGTAACTTTTTGCTGTTTAGTCAAAGTCCTTGCTCTACCATATTGTCATTTCGATCTTTCATTCTTTCACTTCATTTGACTTCAGCCATACTTCTTCTTCTGACCTTGCCTTCTAGCCGTTGGCGTGATAATCTAACTTTCTTTTGGACCATTTGATCAGGCACAGTCTTTTGTCTGTCAGGTCATTCACTGAACCCAAATTAGTTTATAAAGCCTGAGAAGCTCTTTTTGCTTCTTCGTAATCTGATGGATGTATTAGCTAAGCCTCTAAATATCTTTGCTGGTTTGGCTTCTGGTGAAGCACTAAGGCATGCATGGCCTACTGCATGGGGCATTGAGGTGTGGATAGCTTACTACACATAGGTCCTATGGATAGCTTTTTATGCCAGCCGGGGGGGAGATCTCGTGCAGATCTTGGATTATTCCTTCATGGCTTTGCCATGATTTCCTACCTTGCCAGCCAGACTCCTAACACCTTTTTAAATTGCTCTGGGCCTGGGTCAGGAGGAACTACTGGCTACGGAGGGTTATAAGCAGGAGTAATTAGGCTTGCTAGTTTTCTTGCTGGTGGAAGTTCGTCTCCCGATAGCGAGTGTGCCTGTATGAGCTTTTAGAGCATTTTATAGTGCCTCCGCACCTCAGCAAGATGATAGCTCTTCACTGGATGAGATTTGCATATTAACTATGTTCGATAATTCATACCACAACAATCTCGTTGCTTAGTCTTGTAGCAATCATGTTGCTTAGTGAGGCAGCAATCCTATTGCTCAGTCTTGCAGTAATCTTGTTGCTTAGCGAGATAGCAATCTTGTTGCTCAGTAACTGTTGTAGAATTTGTCCCTGCTAGCAATCTTGTTGCTCAGTCTCGTGACAATCTCATTGCTCAATGAAGTAGCAATCTTGTTGCTCAGCCCCACAACAATCTTGTTGCTCGGCGAGACAGCAATCTTGTTACTCAGGCTGGGGATTATACTCTTTTGCTCCCACTTATGGGGTGTGGCTTGCTTTAGGTGTATCAACGGGGTAGGCTTCATGTTGTCTCACCCCCAGATGTATCTGCATAATGGTGAAATGATAGCTCATCACTAGTTTGGTAATATTTTCGTGTTTCAGCCAATCGAATGGGAGTAATATTGGATTAATGTGGAGAAATCCTTTTTCATGCAGTGTTTCATGGGATAATCTATACAAAGATTTCAAAATTGTCATTAATCTTAGGAAAAAATTATCGGATCAGAATATGGTTCTAATGGAGGGCTCCAGCTTTTGATCAGTGATTCATTAAGATTGCTGAGTTTGCCATTCTGATGGCCTCATCACATAATCCTATAATCGACCTCTTTTGATGAGATCCTCTATGGCATCTTTTAATGCCCAACATTCTGAGGTGGTGTGTCCGACCTCGTTATGATAGGCACAGAATCTACTCGGGTCTCTGGAATTGGTAGAAGTTCTCATGGGCTTAGGCCTCCTAAAGTCTTATAACTTTCCATGGCAAAAATCCTATCTTGCGTATCTGACAGGATGCTATAGCTTTCGAAGCGACCTTAAGGCTAGGGTCATTGAGGCTTTGCCTTTTTCATGAGCTAAGGACTGGGGTCGTGACTACGACTCTCATGGCTCCTTTTTTTACTCGAGGTGGAGCTGCCTTTGGCCTGGGCTCCTCCATACCGAAGTTTTGCTCCCATCTTATTTGTTTGGTAGGTCGCTCATAAAATTCGATGAGGTCTCGAGCTGATGACTTGTAAAGGCTTTTGTATAGCTTCCCGTCCTTGTGGAGTCCTGCTGAGATTGCTCTTAGGATGCTATCCTCTGTGGGATTCTCTATAGAGTTTGCTTTGTGTCTAAACCTGGATATGTAATCTTTCAGTGACTCATTCTTACATTGAAAGATCATTGCGAGATGGCCGGGGGCACGAGCTACCTCTTTAACACTCGATATTGGTCGACGAATTTCTTTTGACATTCTTCCCAGCCATTGAAGTTACGAGCCGGGAGGCTTCTGAACCATACTCAAGGTATGCCTCCTAATGTGGCCGGGAAGATCCGGCACTTGACCAAAGGGTTAGCTGTTTATAGATCCATTTGGACATTGAACACGTCCAGATGATCGCATGTGTCACTATTTCTGTTATACAATGGGATTGTGGCCAACTTAAGTTTCTATGGGAGGGGCCGCATTTCAATTTCCACAGAAAATGGTGAACTTTCCTTATGACGAGGTTGATTGTTTTGAAATTGGGGGTGATCCTTGATGAGTTGATTTTGTCAAGGCTGAATCACATTAATAATTTATAAAACTGAAGTCACCTAAACTATTTGTAGCATAGGCAATCCGGGTCGAATCCAAGGATCATGTTAGGATGATATTACCAATCTAATTAGAAGATGTAAATTGGGGGGGGGGTTGGACAGAAATTAAGCTAAACTAATCCTAAGCTAAACTACAAAAACAGAAACTACTACTACAAATATAACAAGTAACCAGCCAAAGGAACTACTTGAAATTAATACATCCTTGATTACTAAATATCATTCAATTACTAATCGTATTCTCAGGCTTAAAATCACAGACAAGGATTCTTGAAAATGATTAATGAGTTTAATCAAACTTAACCCTCAAACAACACTTGAAATCTCAATGCATTACTTGGATTTTCCTATCCTCTTCTAATGTGATTATCAAGATCTCAATAACCATTTCAATAT
>JANHAO010012874.1:0-16130 GCA_026873985.1 Saraca asoca | reverse complement strand
GTATGCCCTTCCTGGATTTCAACTTCAGGCATTCCACAAGGGGAATATATCTTGATATTAGATCCACAATGTTATACATTGCAATTAAAACAAGTGGGTACCTACAAGAATCACCATTAAACCCATCAAGATGATCAATTGGTCATATCATGTCAAAATTATGCAAAACAAAGTAAAAGTATAAAATTTGGTATTGGCTACAGAAAACATTGGTATCATTGTCTTATAAATTTTGACAGTCTCAAACTATGAACTAAATTTCAATATCCAACCCAACGACAATTTAGAAGAACTTACTTATCAAAGTATGAAAGAGAAGAGTAATCACCTTTTCAATACTGCAATAGGACACTAGAACTAAAGATATTTCTGTAATAATGTTATAGTTAGCCTTATCCAAAAGCTATTGGATGATAAAAAAAATTATATATGCTTACATACCATGAGCCTAATTGATGTGATCCAGTATTTTCATACAGGAATCCAGGGAAAATTGACAGTGTTAGCACATATATCAGGAACAAATCAGCTGCATAATCAACATTCTGAAGAAACAATCGTTTGTTGCTCAACCGTTCTTCTTGGTTAGCATCAAATCCAACCTGAACAAATTCCAAAACATTTCAAGATAACATAAAATACTTCCATGAGCTTAATGTATTATGAGTTTAACACAAGTTACATTACTTGTTTGTTAATCTCAGTTTGAATGCCAGCAGCAGCGAGGTCGGCTGAAACTGTTTTTGATCCTTCTAATGCTGCCTTTGAACGGTAATACTTCACTATTGGCAGTTTGGGGAAATAGATTGCGTAGAGGATGATGCACAGAAACTCAATGAATGTTGAGATTGAAAAGAATAGTACTGCAACATTTTTCTAGTTGTTACTATACCAATTGAAAATTGACAGGACCATTACAACTGCTAGAACAGAACCAACTAAAATGAAAACGAAAAATTAGGACTGCAAATACAAGAAACCAATATCTGTTCATTGGTAAGATTAGACTCAAGAGTAACATACTAGCACCCTTGCGAAGCCCGTTATGAGATTTCTCAAAAGCCACTTTTGTGAGCAGTCTCAAAACAGAAATTAGAGCTCCTGATGCAGCCAAACCAGCAAGGTAGGACTGCAGAACATCAAATACTAATAATGAGGAAAGAAACATAGAAAAAACCTCTACTTGTATGGAAATTCAAAGTATTTTTCAAAAAGAATTGGGAGAAAGGAAACACTAAAACATGTTGGGAACGGGAAGTCTTCTTGCACACACTCTGCCCTCACACTGGACTCACATGTGTACGAGAAGGGTGGGAGCTACATTCAAATTAAGTCCACCCCTCTTGCACATGTGATCCCAGTCTAAGGATGCAAGATAGGACGTGTATCAGTAGCATAAATTTATTGAGAATTAGCAGAAGAACAACCTGAATGAACTCAGAGCACATTAAGGAGAGGTCTCCAACCATGCCACCTTGGACATGAGCATCTGCTAACCCAAAGATAGCAGAAAGTGCACATAAACCGATATAAGGTCCAATTCCACCTTTTCCTGATGTTGCTAGATCCAACTGCCACATAAAATTGTTGACAGCTATTAGGGGCCAGCAGAGAAGGAAAAAAAATTATTACAAAATTCAGATAGTGAAAATCAAGGGATTGGATAATTAGCCGTACTTACAACAAGAACAAAGAAAGTACTGAAAAAGAAAAGAGTGTATCCGACTAAATTTCGCAGCCTAGTGTTGATCTTCGACTCATTATACGCCAATATTGCCATTGTTCCAAGTGCAAATGGCTGATAAACCAAGGTAAGTACCCTTGCAGGATGGTAATCCTTCAAAGCAAAACCAAATCTTATTAAAAATTATTAAATTCCTTTTGAAATTTTTTGAATCGTGCAGCTTGTTCACCTTCACAAATTCACAACCAAAGAATACAAGAGAAATAAAGCACCGTATGGATCATTATTTCAATTTTTATCTAAATCAAATGACTCTACATAGACAAGTTTTCATTTTACCGAGAATCTGGCTGCAGGCAGTGAAGCTTAAGGACAAGCTTTTGTTCTTTCTCCTTCTTTGTAGGACAACCAATTATTAATAAAATTGTCGACAAAACTTCATAAAATCAGTTGAAATCTGAAGCAATGATAAGTAACTTACAGGGAACAACTGGTAGTAGTAATCCCCTATTGTCAACATACTGTTCCATGAAACAAGTGACCCAAGTCCGAGAACGAAGCAAACTGTCATTGCTTTCTGCTTCCCCTGCTCGTAAACAGATTCATTTAAAATAATATTTAATATTCAAAACAACAACCTTTCTGCTTTGTAACATTATTTTTGAAACAAAAAGTCTGAGCACATACCTCAAGCTTTTTTGGTGCCACATTTTCTACAGCAGTAGTCATGACTACTTCACTGAAAAAAAATGCTAACAACGAATAGTATTCAGATATACTGTCTAAGTATCTTGGTAAAACTACTTGGACAGCCTTCAAAGAGCTAAAGAACAAACAAAGATATGAGGAAAGAAGAAGAAAAGAAAAAAAAAAAAAAAACTTAATCTAGACCACAAATATTTATATATATCAAAACAGATTTGAACCTTTTCAGCAGAAAAGATGAGAATACTACCTCTTATTGATACTCTTCGAACTGGGACTTGGATTTTGTTCAGCTAAAACCTGCTTTCAAGCAATGACTATAAACATGACAGATTTGTATTGTAGTTTCATTTCCAAATGCAGCTGTTTATAAAATTTCTGGTGAGATCGGTGGTAATGGCAAAGCACCGTTTTCCCCCATATAATACCGCCTTGCAGGTCAACACTATGCGAATCCCTAAAATATCAGACTATTATTCAAATAATACCAATAATGTTATATGGTAAGAGTGTTGCTGATCGATGATAATGATTAAATTGGGCTATTAAATTATGCATTTTCATAAACTCCGGATTGCAGCATTAATAATTTCTTGATAACCAATGAGGTATTGAAATTGAAAGAAATTGACTTGTGAGCAGCTGCAAGTTGGAGTTCTCTGCAATAAAACTAATACTATAAATGTCTCTTTCTTTCTGACTATGATATTGTCCCACCATTAAACATATACTATTTCACATTTGCGCTTCCTAGTGGTAATTTTGTACTTCTACAATTCATATCTCATCTATTCTTGTCGAATGTGCAATTGATAATATTATACGCAGTAACAAGATAATATGGATCCATGTAATATTTATAGGGACAATATGAATTGATTACTCACAGGGAACTGCTCATAGTAGTAGTAGTCTTGCAGGGTTAGCATACTGATACAATGAGGTTCCCCACTCCAAGAACAAACCACCCTTGATTAATCCTTTCCCTGGCTGTAAAATGTTGATTTCATATTAGATTAGCTAATTAGACATTATTATTTTTTGAGAACATAGAGCGTAACCTTTTAACAAAACATATCCAAATTCAACCAATGAATTAAAACAAAGTTTAAACACATAACTGCTATGGGAGCTTCATTTGCAACAGTAGTACTCATGGTTAGTACCTGTGCCCAAATATAAATATCTTGCAATCTGAAAGTACATGCACAGAAAAGTGAAATTCTTTCCAATTTGTTTCGGTGAGTTTCGAATGCCAAATAGTTGCCATAAACTAACACAAAAATAGAGAGAATGGAACTATTTATAACAAGAAAATGAATCAAATATCTCAGTAGTGAAATACAAAGTAAAAGAACTCCATCCATTTGCTTAAACTTTAAACTCCATCTTCCCCTTCTGTGCATAAAATGGAAATTAGCTCACATATTGTCTCTATGTGAAGATTCTTTTTCAAATTTAATAGATACATGCAAGCTGAGCTGAGTTCAAAGCAAAGAAAACTTGACAGTGGTAAAAGTAAAAAAAGTTGCTTTGAGATCTACCTCAAGCTATTTTTACTACATATTAAAGAAAAACGCTTACTTCTGAATTCTTAGTGGTTGCATTTTGTTGTTATTCAAAACCATCGTACACTTGCTCGTAGGTCACTAAAGCCAAGGTTTGGGCGTTAAATACAAAGGAAAAAAAAAAAAAAAAAGGCAAATATGATGTAAAGTTCCGAACTTCCCATTTTTAATGTAAATTTCCCAACTTTCCAATTGTGGACCATTTCATACTTGGGATACAAAGGGAAATTCAGTGTAAAGTTTCATACTTTCCAATCAATCATTAATGGCCTGAATACTTCTTTGAAACTTCATCATGATATTCATTTCTCAAATCCATGAAGAGGGCTTTACAAGGGATGATATTGGATGGCGTAAAAGTCCAAGCTCGGTGAAATTGATTTGACTTTAGTATTATTACGATTACAATATACATTTGATGTTTAGCATCTCGATTTTCCAATGAGCCACAACCAATCAAGAGAAACACCAGCAAATATGCTTCCTAATAAGCACAGCATAAGCAAATTGCCCAATGCATTTTGTTCAGGACCCTGCAAAAACCACAAACGCCACAACACAACCTTCGTCAGTAATTGATAAAATCAACTGCAGGAAATGCTTCCTGGACGCATCCAAACCCTTCCTCACATATGTGAGAGGTGGAATCCACACAAAGTATAGGTCTCGCCGAATCACTTGTGCTAAAGCTAGACATTTGTGGGTAGCTTTACTCATTATGAGTTGAGTTTAATAAACAGTACCTTGTAGCCTTTGGGTGCCGCAGTGTAAACACACACAGTGAGATAGCCATTGGTGAGTCCCAAGAAAGAGGTGAGGAAGATCATCCATCCTTCATCTCCATATTTTGCTGTGAAGTAGAATGCTGGGGCAACCAAGAATCTAGACAAAACTGCGATTAGTATGCCCTTCGGTATTTCAACTTCAGGCATTCCACAAGGGAAATATATCTTGATATTAGATCCACAATGTTATACATTGCAATCCAAACGAGTGGGTACCAAGAAAGATCACCATTAAACACATCAAGATGATCAATTGGTCAAATTATGTCAAAATTATGCAAAACAAAGTGAAAATACAGAAGCAGTACTAGTACTTGCCAAGAGGGAAACGTAGATCCTATAGTCTTTTATGTTACAATAAATTATATAAAAGTCCAACCCCTAAAACCATAGAAATGTGTGTATGATCTATCCAGACTGCATAAATCCTGCACATACCCTTTTGTTAACACTATTTATTAAACTTATCAAAATAATTCATGTGCTTATTATATAATAAATTAATACTTTAAAATAGATATTCATCCTTCAAAAATTTGATTGTAATAGAGAAATTGGTGATGATAGACATCTTCAACTTCTAAGGTTAAAACTCAAACATTTGCAAGACTTGGATCCCCTAAATTTCTCAAAGAAATTAAGGATGTAAATTTAGAAGAGAAATAAATATAGAACTTTTTTTATATTAAAATGGTGAATTCCATTAAAAAAAATTGTGGAATTCAGAATGAAAGATTGTGTCTGATCTCTCCGAAAATTATTCTATCAATTTTCCTAAGAAATTTAGGCGATCCACATCCAGAATTTACAAATGTTGAATTTTGGGAATGAAGATATGTTGGACTAGAATTCCAAAGTTCACAAATGGTAGATTTGAATAATAAAGATGCATTTTGTAATATTAATTAGTCACTTGATAGAGAAATGTCCTATTTCATTAAGTTTGGTGAATATTAGGATAACAAAAAGGGCTTAGTGCAAAATTTATCAAGTCTAAGAAGACTATTTGCATATTTTCATAATTTAGCAGTTATGCACACATTGTGAATGGTTGTATAACTCTTTATATTACAAGAAGCTAGAAACTATGCCACATTTTAGCGTCTAAGTTTTTAATTCAACCATTATTTACAGAAAACTCATGACTTGTTGTAATATCATGCCTTGCAGAAAAACAAATGGATGAACAAAATTTTTGGTATAGATTACATACCATGAGGCTAATTGATGCGATCCAGTATTTTCATAGAAGAATCCAAGGAAAATTGACAGCGTTAGCACATAAATCAGAAACAAGTCAGCTGCATAATCAATGTTCTGAAGAAATAATTGTTTGTTGCTCAACCGTTCCTCTTGTTTATCATCAAATCCAACCTGAACACATTCCAAAACATTTCAGGATAACATAAAACACTTCCTTGAGCTTAATGTACAGTATTACACAGGTTGCACTACCTGTTTGTATATCTCAGTTTGAATGCCAGCTTTCACAGTTGACAATTTGGGGAAGTAGATTGCATAAAGGATGATGCACAGAAACTCAATGAACGTTGAGATAGCAAAAAATAGTACTGTAAAAATAATTACAATTTGTTATCATACCAGTTGAAAATTTATAGAAGCAATACAACTGCCACAGCAGAAACTAGAACCGACTAAATGAAAACATAAAATTAGGAATGCATTCAAGAAATCAATATATGTTCAATGGTATGATTAGACTTAAGAGTAACATACTAGCGCCCTTGTGAAGCCCGTTATGAGATTTCTCGAAAGCCACTTTTCAGAGCAGTCTCAAAACAGAAATCAGTGCCCCTGATGCAGCCAAACTAGCAACATAGGACTGCAGAACCCCAAGAACTAATAATCAGGCAAAAAATATAGAAAAAGGCCTCCACTGGAAACACTGAAATATGTTGGGAATTGCAAGTCTTCTTGCACACATCCTGCCCTCACTCTGGACTCTCATGCGTACGAGACGGGTGAGAGCTACATTCAAACGCGAGTCCACTTCTCTCGTACACATGTCAAAGAATGTGTATAAGTAGCATAACTTTATTGAGAATTAGCAGAAGAAAAACCTGGATGAACTTAGAGCACATTAAGGAGAGGTCTCCAACCATGCCACCTTCGACAAGAGCACTTGCTACGCCAAAGATGGCAGCAAGTAAACATAAACCAATGTAAGGTCCAATTCCACCTTTTCTTGATGTTGCCAGATCCAACTGTCACATAAAATTATTGAAAGCTATTGTGGGCCAGCAGAGTAGGAAACAAATTAAGTTACAAAGCTCAGATGGTAAAAATTGAGGAATTGGATAATTAGCTGCACTTACAACAAGAACAAAGAAAGTACTGAAAAAGAAAAGAGTGTATCCAGCTAAATTCCGCAACCTAGTGTTGATCTTCGACTCATTTTACGCCAATATCGCCTATGTTACAAGTGCAAAACCCTGATAAACCAGAGTAGTACCCTTGCAGGATGGTAATCCTTCAGAGCAAAACTAAATATTATGTCAGAATAATTAAATTCTTTCCAAAATTTTCAAATTATGCAGTTTATTATTCACTTTCACGAATTCACAACCAAATAATGCAAAAGAAATGAAGCACCATATATAAAACATCTTCTATTTTCATATAAATCAATTGACTCTACGTCATTTTCTTTTTCACATTGTCAAGCTTTCATCATATAATCAATTAATCATTCAACCAAGAATCTAGGCTGCAGGCAGTAAGTTACAGACAAGCTTTTGTTCTTTCTCCTTCTTTGTAAACAACAAATGTATCATAAAATACTAATCATTTCAAATCTGAAACATGATAAGTAAGTAACTTACAGGGAACAATCTGTAGTAGTCGTAATCCCCTATTGTCAACATGCTGTTCCATGAAGCAAGTGATCCAATTCCCAGAACGAAGCAAACTGCCATTGCCTTCCGCTTTCCCTGCTTGTAAATAGATTCATTAAAAATAACATTTTGTAGACAAAGCAACAATCTTTGTTCTTTGCAACTATATATTATCCAAGTCTGAGCACATACCTCAAGCTTTCTTGGTGCCACACTTTCTGCAGCAGTAATCATGACTATTTCACTTCAGCAAAACTGTCTGTTAATGTCTATGAAAATCTAATTCTTTGCATAAAAGTGCCTTGGTAAAACTACTTAGACAACCTTCAAATAGATGCAACAAAGAAAAAAAAAAAAACTTAAACTTGACAACAAATATTTATTTATGAATGCATATTTGAACCTTTCCAACAGAAAAGAAGAGATTTTAATGTATTTTAATCTATAAATAATATATAATAAAATATCAAATATTTAATTTAATATTTTATAATTTTTTTGAAATTTTTATTATTTTTAAATACTTACTACAATTTCAATTTAAAATATTTCTAAAACTTTATAAAAATATTTCTAAAATCCCTATATTTCTTAAAATTAATATATTAATTATGAAAATATATGAATTTTTTATTAATTAAATAATTAAATTTTTCAACATGATGTAATTAATTTAAATTTTTAAACAAAATTATTTATAAATAATTCACTTAAGTATTAATATGTTAAGAAAATATTTTTAGAAAGATGAAAAAAATTAATAAATTTAATTAATTTAAAATATTAATGTAACAATTTTATCGAATCAAAAGAAATATAATATTTTATCATAATTAACATAAATATAATTTGATCAATTATATATTATAATTTATAATTTAAAACTTATATATAAATAAAATTAATCATTATGATCATGATTAAGTTGGGCTATTAGTTTAGCCATTTTCATAAAATCCAAATTTTGGCGTTAATAATTTCTTTATATCCAAATCTAGTGTATTGAAACTGAAAAAATTGACTTAGGAGCAGGTGCAAGCAGTGTTTAAAGAGAAACGGACTAGGCCGGTTAATTCTGCACCTTACTCATTGCTTCATCAATCAATTCAATCCGTTAATTCATTATACATCTTTATTTATGTTAATGCAAATTTAATATATATTATAATATAAAATTTCACAATTTATTAAACTTACATAATATAATCAATATTTTAATAAAATAAATATTATAATATGTTAAATTATTTAAATTTGCTATATAATTATTTTATGAATTTAAATTCTTTTCCATATTAAAAATAAAAATAACAATACTATATTTATATATATACATATATATAATGCAATCTAATTTAATTATTGATTTAATCAATTAAACTAATTAAATTGTAATCAAGTAACTTATTTAGTTTATTGTGTGATCCAATTTTTAAAATATTGAATATAAGTTGAGATTCTCTGCAATAAATGAATATTATAATTATATATCTTTCTTACTACAATATTGTCCTACCAATAGATAAACATATACTATTTCATAAAATTAATAATTGAGCAAAATAAAGAATCTTCAAGTTCCAACAGCTAATAAAATAAATTATTGTAAAAACTTATAACTTGTTTATACAATAGTTTTAATGTGAAACGATTACTTGATAATCATAAAAGTTTAAGAGTAATGAATATATATAATACAATTAAATGGTTACAACCAGAAAAACCACCACCGGATAAGTGATTTTATAAGCTAAAATATTGCTTTAATTGATTTTGAATAACAAAACGTATTCAACTCTTTTAATTTAATGTGTATGAGCAAAAGCACTAACATCTATATTGCTAATGAAATTATGTTAATAATCAGTTTTAATCCTCCAACTCATGTGCCTTTTTATTGCGTTACAGAGATAAAGAGACGCGGATGGATAGAATGTCAAAACTTTCGAGGAAGCTATCATAATTTAATTAATTATATATTATTAAATAAAATATATCGTGATAATCTTATTAATATTATAAAAGACTTAATATTCACTCTTATTTAAATATTATTATACAATAAATATCTTCTACTTATCAAAAGAGGATAAATAAAAAAAATTATTTTCTTTTTTTATTTTTCTGTTTAAATTCAAATTATAGATAAAACTTCTATATATATCTAATTTAAAAATAGATTATTCATTTGAATTATTTATAACTGATTTTTAATTTAATTTTTTAATTTTATTACTATTAAATTATTAATTTAATTTTCTAAATTATCAAATAATATTTTGATTTTTAATTTTTAACATTTGAGTTATTTATTTGAGTAATGTAGTTTTTATATCCATTTAATTTAATATTATTGAAATGACTTTTGTGGTATCAAATTTAAATATTTAATATTAAAAATGAAATTTAAAAATATTTTAATATTTAAGTGGATTGCATAATTCAAATTTTAAATAATTTTAATAATGTATCATCTAATTTTTAAATTATATACCACTTTAATAAATGTTATATATCTCAATTTTTTTATGAAAATTATCTATTTAATGAAATTATCTATACCCGATTTTAGTCTAAAATCATTAATAGATTTTAATGTGTGTATTAAACAATTTATATATATATATATATATATGTGTGTGTGTGTGTAAACATATGTATTTATATAGAAATAAAATACTTATCAACATACAATTAGTAATATCTAATAACAATTTAGTAGATAGTGTCTAACTAAAAATTCTTACTCTTTAAATTTTCATATTATTTTTAAATATTAAATTTGATATTTCACAGTTTTCTTTTTAAAATTTTTTATCACTTTTGGGTATTTATCATAATTTTAATTTAAAATATTTCTAAAATATATATTTTTTGAAAATAATATATTAGTTAAGATAATACATATACTCTTATTAATTGAATCTTTTAGTATAAAGTAGTTAGTTTAAATTTTTAAACAAAATAATTTATAAATAAATTCACATAAATATTAATATATTAAAAAAATATTTTTGAAAAGATGAAAAACGTTCAAATGATAAATTTAGTTAGTTTGAAATATTAATGTAATAATTTTATCAAATTGAAAGAAATATAATATTCCTTCACAATTAACATGAATATAATTATATCAATTATATAGTCACCGATTGTGAGTATTTTTGAAACTATGCAAATAGGCTAGCAAAAACCCAACAAACAAGTCCAAATTGGTGAAGGTCCAGCCCAACTATGATCAAGGTCGTTGAAAGGCACCAGATTACCTAAATACGAGTTCAGGTCGCTAGACAACAATATTCACAAAAACCTCAAGTCAATTAATAACAAGCTCTAGCTCATTACCGACAATATGCCACCTCAGTCATCTTCCAAAAAGTTAATTATGGTTAAAGCTGAGAACGAGACTAATTTGTAAACATCAACTGACAGGAATCAACTTACAATTAATTTATTATTTTTTTCTTTTCTGGAACATGTTAAGTTTGTACACCCCAACAACTATAAAGAGGATTAAGATTATTGTAAAAAAAGAGAGCTAATTTTAGACGTAGAGAGAACCCACTATGAAAATATTTTACTCAGCAAAAAGGCTGAAAAATAATACTATCGTGGACATAGGAGTCAACAACTGACTTTAGCCGAACTATGTTAAAAACTCCCCGTGCCTTCCCTATTCTTCCTCTCTCCCACTATTTCTTTTTGATTCTTTACATTCACCAGATTACAATTTAAGGGTCTACTAAACTTTACTGGTTGACTAGATTTCGTTGTCAATATCACTTAAGATAAAAATATGATGATGATTTTCCTATATTTGAATGCATAATAATTTATAATCTAAATTTATATTATAAATTGCTATCAAATAAAATTAATTAAACCTGTATATTGTACAAGGTACAAGCTAGTTAATTATATTTGGTCAATTAAAAGTGATCAAACTATTGGGCCTATAATGACACTTAGACCATTAGTGGAGTTTAGCAATGTGAACCTTGTAATTGTGCTTGTGATGATAAATATGGTTTTAAAAATATGGGTACTTATTCACATCATAATAAGAGCTGTAACTGTTTCATTAAAACTTCATTTTAGTTGCTCTCACTTTTCTCTATTAGGGTTTATGATAAGTGAACATATTCAAGAAGTTTTCTATTATAATGGATTCTCAATCTACGTTAGGTACAATTATTATTATTATTATTATTATTATTATTATTATTAGTTTATTTGTATAGATCTAAAATTTTATAACATAATACAACAGATCAGGTTAATTTGCTATTTATTTTTTTCAATTTCTCACAATTGGTATCAAAGTTAATTTCTTCTTGCATGTTACAAAACTCAAACCTGTGTAGATTTGTGTCAAGATTTTATGTGATCCATCTTTGTGATGTAAAAATATCATGGATTTAAGAACATAAAATTTATCTATATTTTCTTAATTAATATATTTTTGAATTGAATACAAATTTTTTTATTAATCTTCTTAAGATGAAATCATAAATTGATGTAACTTAAATATTTTAGGAAAATTCAATTTACAAATTTGAATGATTTAAAAAAAATATTTTTCAAATTAATTTATAATTATATTTTAAGAGTCTGTAATATGCAAAAAGTACAAATAAATTTTAGAAAATACTATTCAAAACAAAACCAAAATTTTCGAAAATTTTGCACATCTGACTAGACAAAAAATCCTTTTCTAAAATTCGATTCAATTATAAGATATTTATTCAAATTAATTAAAGTTTAATTGCTAGAATGATGAAATACATAAAAGCTCTCAATTAATTTTGCAAAACCCAAACTATTATAGCATCAATTTTTCAAATTTTAAACCAAATTTTTTCTAGAATTTTAGTTTTTATTTTTTTTTCAATTACACAAACAAGTGCCAATTTTCTAAAATTAATGTGGGGTTTTGATTGAGAATGACATGGGTTAAGAAACTCATGCAAAAATTTTGTAAAAATGTGGCTGGATGTGGAGAATTGAATTGGGTTGAAAATCAAGCTAAAAAATGAGTAAGAAAACCTAATTGAAGCAAATCGGGTGAGAGAGATGATATGCAACCTATATTATGGAAGCAATCAATTACGACAACCTTTACTGTGAAAGCAGAGTATGTCATATGTTATGAAACTACTCGTGAAACTATATGATTAAGAAAATTCATATCTGATATGCAACCTTTACCATGGAAGTAGTTAATTACAACAATCTTTATTATGGAAGCAGAGTATGTCAAGTGTTATGAAATTACTTATTAAATTGTATGATTAAAAAAATTCATATATAGTTTTAATATTAGTGAGAGCATTTCGAGACCCTTAACCATATATTATGACAATACTGCTGTTGTATGCTTCTATCAAAACAATAAAAGTAATGCTCGTATAAAGCACTTTGATGTGAAGTATGAATTTGTTAGAAAGAAGATATACGAGTATCAAACTTGCATTGAGTATGTTTCCACAAATTGTATACTTGCAGATCCATTAACTAAAGGCTTAGCAATGCAAATGTATCATAATCATATTAAGAATATGGGATTATTTAAGTTTTTTTATGTTCTCAATTAATGGGAATTTTTCTTCTATATTTTGTTGAGAAGATTGAATTTATTTTATTATTGAGAGATTTATACAATATTAATAATATTGTCATATATTTTATATATATGTTATTGTTAAATGTGCACACTTGTTCTATGACATATAAATAGAGAAATTTAGACCTTGTCTTATTATTATGTTGAGATTTATTATCGTTTTGACATTTTAGGCAAATGTATGAACTATTTAATAAAGATATATATATGATCACATTTTGATATTATGTCTAGTTTCTCACACTTTTTACATTTTTAATACATGTATAACATTAGCATCCTTATCAAATATGATGATCTGCATTATTGAGAACTTATGGTTTGTAATAGTATCATGGTTGTTGTTGTTGACATTCATCGTTGTGACCACATATTATAATCCAAACCCTAAACCCTATACTACATGTTATAATTTTTCTATTTCCTAATCTTACTCGTAAACTTTCATCTTTTTTCACTTGATCCAATTTCCAATATTTTTTGTTAGGTCAGCTACAGCACTTTCCTTAAAATTTAAGACTCTCAAAATAAAAAATATAAGATAATTTTTTCAGAGGATTCAGGTATATTTCAAAATCAAAAACTACTCATAACAGCAAGAAAAGAAGCATACAAACCTTATCAATCAAGTATGGCATTGCTTGGTTCGAATTCGAGCCTATAACTCAAAATGCAATGAAGATTGTTTTTTTCTGCATCATTTCCAATTGCAGTTGTTTCTGGATTCTGCTTTATGGTTATGTAGCATTCAAAATAAAGGTTAGTGAAAGATGCACGTTTTTCCAACTGCAATTGTTTCTGTGTGAGAGAGATGCTCGGAGTCGGTTGCAAAAACGAAAGTAAGAAAGCTCATGGAAATGCATGTCCATGCTTTAGAAGATGACAAGGTGACATGTGATTGTCCTCTTTCCCAAACAAACTTGTCCTTATTTTGTATTTGGATTTAACTTATAAATCTAATTTGTTGAGTTTACTAAAAAAAAAACGTCATTTTAAGATTGTTTGAGTGTATATTTGCGCGCATAAAACTTCAAATATAAGTGACAAGAGACAACCAACTTTTCTATTTAAAGTAACCTAAGTAACTAAGCAAAGAATCTATTTGATTTCTTCCTAATAAAATCTTGAATTTTGTGGTGTGACCAGCTAATAGTGTTACCTTTTTGCTCCTTTAAAATAATTTATTGTTAGTGTCTAATAACGTTGGTTTTTTTTTTCTCTTTTACCAACAACTATGTTTTAAGATCTTGTAATTTGTATTGGAGGATGTTTAGTTGAGAAATTTTAGAAAATAGATAATAAAATTAAAAAATTAATTTTCTTATTAAGTGTTTAGTTTATGTATAGTGAAATTTATTATAATCATTTTACTTTAACCAATTTCTCACGTTTAAACTCTTCTCTCACCTAATATATCATATTAGTTGCTCTCTAGAAACAAGAAAAAAAAATTCCCTCTTTCTTTTTTTCTCTTACCTAACAAAATTTCCACCATCACCTATCGTCATTGATTATCGTCGATCATCATCTTCTACTATTAATTATCACTCACCATCACATTTTATGATTAACCACTACCGACCATCATTTACTATTATTTATTATCGTTTGCCACCATTCCTACTGATGTTAATCATCATTCATCATCTACTATCATTAACCATCACTCACAATTATCTACTATCATTAATCATCATCCACCATCATTTATTATTATTGATTACCATTGACTATTATCCAACCAAAAGAAAATCATAAATAATATAATTTTATTCCCTCAATTAAACAAATTAAAAAATTAACTATTATTGTTATCTTTATATTTCCTTATCTGATCCCATTCTCTTTCTATTTTCACATATTAAATCAAATGCCCCTTGAAGTTATATTTTGATATGTGTTTGAAAAAAATTCATACAATATGTATTCTTATAATTTTTTTAAAAATTTTCATTTTTTTCATAACTTTTATATTAAAAATTGTAACTTTTTTATAAAAATGAAAAAAAAATTAATGGGTTTGAATGCTTGTATTACAAAGGGGAATTCAATGTAAAGTTCCAAACTCTCCTATCATTCATCAATGGGTCTGAATAATTCTTCCAAACTTCATCATTGTATTCATTTCTCAAATCCGTGAAGAGGGCCTTACAAGGGATGATATTGAATGACGTAAAGTCGAAGCACAGTGAAATTCATTTGATTTTATTAATATAATTACAAATACACATTGATGTTTGATTTAGATTAGAATCTTGATTTTCCTATCAGCCACAACCAATCAAGAGCAACTCCAGAAAATATGCCTCCTAGCAGACACAGCACAAGCAAATTGCCCAGTGCATTTTGTTCAGGACCCTGCAAAACCAAAAACCCCACAATACCACCTTTCATCAATAATCGAACCAGTTGATAGAATCAAGACATGTGAAAGGGGTGGCACCAACATATTCAACTTTGGATTCAGGTCCCGTTCACACTACATGTGTAGTTAACTTTACTAAATCAAGATTATGAGTTTTGAATTTAATGAATCAATGCTGCTAGCAACACATCTAAGGAGACTTTTCTGTCTCACGCCTATTCATTTAGAAAAAAAGGTTGCGGCACCTTTTTCAACGTGGATCCCACTCACTGTGTGGAGTTATATCTATAGTTTTATTCTTAATAAATAATACCTTGTAGCCTTTAGGTGCCACTGTGAAAACACACACTGTGAGATAGCCATTGGTGAGTCCTAAGAAAGAGGTGAGGAGGATCATCCATCCTTCATCTCCATATTTTGCTGTGAAATAGAATGCTGGGACAAGCAAGAATCTAGATAGAACTGCAATTAGTATGCCCTTCCTGGATTTCAACTTCAGGCATTCCACAAGGGGAATATATCTTGATATTAGATCCACAATGTTA
>JANHAO010012873.1:0-16133 GCA_026873985.1 Saraca asoca | reverse complement strand
TTTACATCTCCTAATCTGGTTGATAATATCCACAAATGATCTTTGGGTTCGACCCGGTGTTGCTCTATGCTACAAGTAGAATAGTATAATCTAGTATTATAAATTTCTAATTTGATTCGGCTGTGACAACTGAAATATCACTCGCTCATTAGGAGTAAGGACGAAATTGAAATTTTGAAGGTCACGCAGGGACGAACAAAATACATAAAACTAACAAGTTTTTTAATTTCCCACGTTGGACTTGCCTTTGGCATCTCCTTGGGACAAGAGTTTCTTGTGCTTGGCAAGCCGAATAGAGAGATAGTAAATCCCGTCCAGTGAGCCTACGCTCCTGATGCTATATAGGTAGCAAAGGACCTCGACCGATAGCGGTAAGAGATTGTTCCTTAGGTATATTAGGGCCAAGGAGGTAAGCTGGGCATAGGAGTTTGGGGAAAGCTAGAATGGGCAAGTTTGATTTATTCAGAAAATTAACAATGTATAGGTGTACTGGGAACCTAAACCCAGTAGCAAGATGTTGGTTGCTGATGGCAATAAACCCTCAGGGCTGATAAGCAGCATAATCGTCTAGGAAGGGCTCCATGACATGACATCCTTTGGGGAGTTGAAATAATCGGACAGTGGATGGGAGCTTGCAAAAGCAGATAGTTAAAACATGCAAACTGAACATTGGATGGTCCAAATATTGCTAACTGATGCGTCCTTCGAGCCCTCGTCGAGGTTTGGACAAGTGCTGAACTCTCCAATAACCTCACCACTCCTCGAGGTCACTTTGCTATCGCGTTGCACAAGCTCCTCACTCTGCATTAGGGAATCGGGTTCCTCATTACTTCCTATTTAGTGACCTTAGCGTTTGTGAGCTACCATCTACATTAAAAAAAAAAAGAAAAGACGATCAAGTTGTTGAAGGCAGACTATATCAAGAAAACTAATACTAGCAATTTCCTGTAGGCAGGCCACACATATGCCTCAGGTCACCATATCTAAGGCCCAAACTCTAAAAGTCAAGGGAAACTCAATCGTTGGGATACTAAAACCTAAAAAATTGATGAGGAATTTGAAATGGCAATTGAAAACCCTAGATGCTACTAACAAATCAAATAGGAGAGACAGACAAAACACAAGAAAATGCACAAGCAATCGACTTCAACTAACATTTTAGACCTCCCAACCATATGCAAACAAGTGTCATACAAATTATGAAACAACATACAGAGACCACAGGTTAAAGAAAGAGAGCTTATCATTTCAACCCAGGAAGAAGGCTTGAAAAATGTGCAAAATTGACTTCCAAAAAGCAGAACTCAAATCACAAACCTGGTTGGCTAGAACAACACCGATTACAGTGAACAAAGATGACCGGATGCTAGCTTAACAAAGAAGATGAAGAAGGAGAGTCTAAGAACTTTGAGCTTCAAATGATAAATAAGAGGGAGAAAAGAGTTCTCCTCGAGTTATATCACATGAAGACTTACCATTAGATCTGGGGACTCATTAAATACCAATAATCTGATGGTCCACTAAATGCCAATTATGAGTTATCGCCAGCTTGGTAAAGACACTTACCAAGGTAAAAATGATTACACAAAACAGTGGCAGAAATTGAAGAGTCACAGACAAAGTGAACAAAAGCATGCCAGATGGACCGTGAGATCATATATCATGAGCAACAGGTTACAGCCCCCAACTTACTTTGCATCGAAGAAGTGTGAGTTGAGGCAAGCACCAAACTTTTGTGTGGGTTAGGGCACATCCATGTCACCTATTAAGATCCCACGTCCAAGAAGTGCGAGCTTAGGTGAGGACCAAACTCTTACGCAGACCAAGATGCATCTGTGCGACCTACCAAAACTTTACATCCAAGAAGTGTCAGTTAAGGTAGGCACCAAACTCTTGTATGGATTGTATCCAGGAAATGTGAGCTAAGGCAAGCACTAAACTCTTGCACGGACCAAGACACATCCTTGTGACCTACCAAAACTCCACATCTAAGAAGTGTTAGCTAAGGTGGGCACCAAACTCTTGCGTGGACCACGTCTAAGAAGTATGAGCTAAGGCAAGTACCAAACTCTTATGCCGATCAAGGCACATCTATGTGACCTACCAAAACTCTACATCCAAAAAGTGTCAGCTAAGGCAGGCACCAAACTCTTGAGCGAACTACGTTCAAGAAGTGTTAGCTGAAGCAAGCATCAAACTCTTGTGTGGGCTAGGGTGCATCCGTGGGACCTACTGAGATCCCACGTCCAAGAAGTGCTAGCTGAGGTGAGCACCAAACTCTTATGCGGACTAGGGCCCATTCGTGCGACCCACTAATACCCCGTGTCCAAGAAGCGCTAGTTGAGGCGTATCTGTGCGACCTTCCTGGGCACCAAACTCTTATGCAGGATAAGGCGCATCCGTGCGACCTACTCAAGCACTCTAGTGCTTAAACTTGCTACCAGACCAAGCATTCCGGTGCTCAAGTTTACTGTTATTCATGATGGGCTAATACGACCGATTGGTCATCCAACATGGCACATATCCTTTAAGTCATTATTTATTGACTAAAGTCCATTCATATTAATTCAATTAATATTATTCAAGGTCGATTGACCTAATGAGCACTCATTTTATCTAATGATTACCAAGTTATGGTTTGCAGAGACTTATTTATATTGCTAACTGCGGCCTACTAAATTGCTAATATAACATGCTTGGGAAAAGTAAGAAATAAATCATAAAACTTCATTACAAAACCTCTTTCAACAAGGTGAATTTACATGAAGGTTCAAGAGTGCAAGTCAAAGCAAGCCCACAGTTGACTAAGGAAGAGCTGAATACTTGTGAGCTTGCAACTATAATACGTAGGAGGAACTAGCTTTTAAGAACTAGATCCCGTGAGTAGCAAGTGAGCCGAACTACTCCAATCCTTCTTTAACCTCCACCTAGGCTAACGACTTATCTAACGTGAGCATCCCTGAGGCACTTGGAGAAGCAGCATTTGAGACAAGCAGGGCAGCAACTCAAATTTCCCCTAGTCCTCCTGAGCAAGAAAAGCATCATTCAGCTCCGTCAAGCTACTTAGAGGCCTAGAAATGCCCAACACCACTGTGCAAGGAGGCAAAAGAAAACAACTGGAAAGGCTGAACTCTAACAAGCCGCTAGGTCAGCAAGCAAGCCTGATCGTTCTAGCTCCTTTTTCCTGTCCTCCTTCCAAGCTGAAAGCTCTTCTCTCAACCTTGTAACTCTTGGGCGCTTGAAGAAATCAAGCGGTTATCCCGTCGGAGGACTAAAGAGCAAAAAAGGACGGGCTCAACTTGTTAGCGCCATAAGGAGGTTATGAAAGAATTCCCAGAATCCTCAAGGAGGAGTTTCCCATGGGAATCACGTGCAACAGGCCATTCATGCCTCACAATCTTATGTGACAGATTATACACACCCTAGAGCATTTCACCGGAGGCCAGAATTTCAGAAGTATGTGGGGCTCAGTCAATGTACCCATCTGGTTATTCCATGAAGTAGTGAAGGAGACTTCTCACGCCTTATATAGATTAGCCTAGCCTCACCGAAGAGTCCAGAAGAAATCTAACTATACTTAATTAAATGGCTTGGAAGAAAACGAGGTTGACACGCCCATGGCTATGAAACATGTACAGTAAGAAATATGGCCTGGAGCAGATGAAATGACAGGTTGAATGCAAAGACTTTAACTACATGGCAATCCACAAACAAAGACTTTGCCATTAAACTACAACTCCCAGCTTGCAAAATAGACTGAGAGTTAGGGCTAATGTTATAGGTATTTTTCGGATAATGCAAAATGAGCTGACCGGGGCCCAATAAGAGACAAGTCCAAACCAGAAAAGGCCTAGATCACCCAAAAAACTAAGGTTGCTTGGTAGAAGACGTCAGCTCACTAGCCACAAGCCCAAAGCATAGGACAAGATCAAGATCCCATCTTGTTGAGGACGAATTTTGGCTCGCCGAGTGACGTATACTGCCTCAGCTACTTGCCAACAGACTCGTTCTGATTGAGCTTAAGTGCGAGCCCAACCCTTGTAGCCAGCGGATCGTCCAGCACAAGCTTGAGCTGCTGAGCAAGTTGCCTCAAGCATTGGGTATGAAATGCCAAGGTCTAGTCAACACTTAAAAGTACATTCTCCCAACTGACTAATCAGCTCCCAAAATCGACACATCAGCATCCAAAATTTGATAGTGAAGTGCCAAACATTTATTGCCCATAGTGACGGAAATGATAGTTTTTCTATTTATCAAATTACACTTGTAACCCTCCCAGCTTCTATAAATAGAAAGATAGATCATTGTAAAGAAAGTGAACATACATGCAGAAAATCTACTAAAATAGTGAAAGAGCTTGTATACTGTAATTCTGTTGAATTGAACAGAGAAACCATTGCACAAAGCTAATATAAAACCATCATGGATGTAGGGATTATACTGACTTTAGCCGAACCATGATAAAAAGCTTATGATATTCATTGTTCTTCTTCTTCTCCTATTTCTTCCTTTCTTGTACACACGCATTTACAACTTACAGTTTGCGTGTTCATTGAACTTCTCCTATTGACCAATTTTCGCCATCAACAAATAATATCTAATTTTAATAGATAATGCCTATCAAATATTTTCACTTTTTTAAATTTCACATCATCTTTAAATATCAAATACTAAATTTAATATTTCATAATTTCTTTTTTGAAATTTTTATTATTTTTAAGTACTTATCATAATTTCAATTTAAAATATTTCTAGACTGTATATTTTTTGGAAGATAAGATATTAATTATCACAATACATAAATTCTTATTAATTAAATAATTAAATTTTCTAACATGAAATAATTAATTTAAATTTTTAAACAGAATAATTTATAAATAAATTTATTTAAATATTAATATATTAAGAAAATATTTTTGAAAAGATAAAAAAATTTAAATAATAAATTTAGTTAATTTGAACTATTAATGTAACAATTTTATCAAATTAAAAAAATATAATTTTTCCTCACAATTAATATGAATATAATTATATCAATTATATAATTATCTAATATATAAAAATATGATAATAATTTATTTATATTTAAATATATTATAATTTATAATTTAAATTTGTATTACAGATTATTATTAAATAAAATTAATCAAATATACGTATTATGCAAGGCACAAGCTAGTCAAAGAATATTTATAATGATATCCGGTGATAATAAAAATACAATTAACATTCGTTCTAATTTTCAAAACTGTTGTTTTATATTCAGATCTTCATAAAAACGAAGTTACGGGTGAGAGGAATAAGTATCCACTTAATAAAATTCACATGAATCAGTAGTTTATTATAGTTTTACTGACTTGCTGTGCAGCATTTATTTACCTACATGTTTGGTTGGACCATATATGCTAGTCGGTAAAATATTGAATATAGCTATTAAGTGCACCATCTAGGGAAGTGGTTTGGATGAAATATATAAATATATATATATATATATATATATAAATACATTCAAATTATTTATATTTAGATGAATTTAAATTTATCTATAATATTTAATAGGTCAAATGATGAATGAGATACTAATTTATTTAATAAAAATATCATTAAAGATCTATCTATTGATATCTATAAATCATCCAATTTAATTTTTATTAACTCAAAATAAATTTTTTTAAAACAAAAAAATATTATATTATATTATATTAAATAAAAATAGGAATTCCAAAATCTTAACATAGATGTATAAGTTGATAGATTTAGCATTTGTGACTGATATCCATTCTTTTTATATCTTATCTATATTATTTTGTAGATAATTATGACTTGTGTCATTATTAGCTTTATTAAATAAAGGTCAACCCATAAATATTTATTTTTATATATATTTAATATTTATTAAGATAAAAAAGATATTTTTAACCACTTTTATAGGATAAAAAAGATAACATATTTAATATTTTTATTTTTATAAAAGGACTTGTAGTTAAAAAGTTTTCTAAGAGTCAATTAATATTTGTTTATGTAATATATATTTAACTTTAGTTTTTTTATTTAAGTATTAGTGGTCAGTTATTTGTTTTAGTAAATTTTTAAATTCTTTTTTAAAGAAATACCAATTTTATATCACAATCATTTGATTTTCATTTTTATGCATGTTCTATATTTAATATATAAAAAAGCTTTAAGGTAAAAAAGGGAAAATATGATAATAAAAATATTTTATTCTTAATTTATTAATTTTTTTTATTTTCTAGTGCACAAAAATATTTTTATAATTTAATTTAAAATTTTAATAGCAAAAAATTATTTCTTAATGATGGAATAAAATTTTATTTTGATCATAAATGAATAAATGAATCATTATCAATTCATACATTAGTGATCTAGTCTATATCTATCCAAATAATCTATTTTTCACCCCTAATTCCAACCATCTATGCAAGGAGAAAATATTAGGTGAAGATGATGGACTGTCATCAGAGGATGTTTTGATTTTTAAGTTAGTGTGTGGCTTAAATGGTATGGGCAAAGTGCTCAAGAAAAATAAGTTATGATGTTTTTATATAGAGACGCAGGAAGGGGTAAATATGCTGTAAGGTTAGTGATTGTTACAAATGGTATTGACACAAGATGATACAATACATATTGCATGATCCAAAGTAATCGCGACTTGGGGTGTGTTGTATTAATTAAACTAGGGCTGTTAAATGGATTAAATATTTTAGAATGACCTGATTAACCCCCCAAACTTTGATTGGACCAAATTAATAATTTAATGACCTATTTAAAAGTGAGTCTAAATGAGTCAAGTTTGTTTGGATTGCGACATACATGGATCCGATTAACCTACAGACCAACCTTTTTTTCTTTTTTTTTTTTGTTAATTTCATAATTCTTAGATTAAAGTTTAAAATTATCTTTCAAAATTTTTTGACTCAAATGTTTAAAAAATTCAAAAAGTAAAAAAAAAAAAAAAAAGTAAAAGCAAGCTGACTCACAAATCAAATTGGATTATGAAAAATTAATTCATTCAAAAGTAGGACTAAACAAATCAAACTTGTTTAGATTTATATTTGTAAGAATAGAGTCTGATGAATCTGTTTAACATCTTCATATTGAACCATGTGTTAGACAAACAACCCAAAGTCATTATGAAATGAGTGGTCATCATAAATGCATTAACTGATTTTTGCGTCTGTAATGAAACTCATGAAATTATTATGAGACGTCAATAACTGACGAATATGAGCCTTAGAAGATTATTCAAATAATTAAAAAAAGATAATTAAATTAAATTGATGGGTGGATAGAGCCTTGAACGACCATTCAAATAATTAAAAAGTGACAGTCAAATTAAATTGTTGAGATAATTAAAATAAGCTGCTATCAATTACGCTAGCATGGGAGAGTTACAAAAACGTGCATATTATTTTCTTCACTGAAAATTGTTTCAAAATTTTGAGGATGAAGAAGGTTGCAACCGGTAAATTTAAGAAATTAAAGAAATGGAAATTAAACTAAATATAACTTGGCCTTGGAAAGTATTTTAACCCCAATTTTTTATTTATTTTTTGCCAGAACAAATTTAATTATGAAATTGTTATTAAAATCATCAGCCATCCACCTATCTATTGAGTGAGCCGAGGGCTTGGAGCAAGCCCAGACGGTGTTTTTGTCCTCTCACACATACAAAATTTCGGAAACTTCCCTCTCCTCTCACAGAACGGTTTGAGATCATCAGAAGACCAAAAGAAGAAGGCCCAACGAAAGTCTTCGTTGTAGTGTATGGGCCAGAAGCTGGTGTAGTCCAAATTCGGCCCAAATATTACAGGGAAATGTAAGCCCAATTGAGTTCAACTTTTTCTCCCTTGGTTGGCTCAGGTAATGACCAAAATCTCCTTTTATGCAATATTTGAGTAATGTTTCGACGCATAATTGAAGGTTTTATGAACCTTTAACATAAAAATTATATAGTTTTTTTATAGGAAATTGTTACTAATTGGTATCCTTGTACCTTCCCCTAACCTTTTAAGTGCAAGCCTGCAAGGATGGCCATCCCTGTCCGGCAAAGTATAAAATAAATGCTATTTGCACAATAGTAAATTTAACGATAAATTAGAGTTGCCATTAGATTCATACATACAAAAAATTGAGATCAAATTCAAGATATAATAAATAAAAAAAAAACTTTTAAAGGACATTGAATATTATTAAAACCAAAAGTTATCAACAAATATTTTTATCTTATAAAACAAGGGATTTAATTTTGATCCATTTATAGTGAAAATGAATTTTAAAATTTTATTTGTTCATTTGTCATCACATCGATAAAAAATTGTTCAAATTTTTTTATTAATAATAATTCTTAATTTTCTCTTTTTTATTAAATACATGACACAATCTAATTTAATGATAATATAAAAAAATTTAAATTCACTAATTAAATTTAATTTGAAAAAAGGAAAATATGAGTTGCATATTTTATATATACACATCAACTTGTATGTATACATGTTATAATGGTAGAATTAAATTGTCTTTATTTATTTTAAATAATTAAAACGATTAAGACTATAATATGTATATATAAATGGATGATTTAAAAGCAAATAATGTTAAAGTGTAACATTAACATTATTTTTAATCATTTATTTTGTGAATATGATTATAAAATAACCGACATCCGATTAACAATTTCAAAATATAACTCTATACTTGAGATCGATCATTCGAATTTATGACTTTTGCTCAAATCCCACTCACCGAATTAAATGTATTTTATTTACGCGTGTGTATATTGGCCAAAAGATTGAGTTAGAGAGAGGCTGTAACGTGAGACAATGGGTGAAATTGTTGAGGGGCTACATGAAGCAAAATTAGGGTTAAGGTTGGCAACAACTTGTCAACTTGAATCCTTTAAAGTAAGATGCACTCTAAAAGAAAACAGTATTGGATGATAGATAGGTGTTGTTGATGGTGGAATTCAGTTCTAGGCCAAACTCCAATCAACTGAAAGTTCTTTTGAGATAAAAATCCGTTTTCTGGTTGCACGAGAATAGAAGAAGGAGAGAATGGAGGGGCAAGCTGAAGGGTTTTTAACGTAGTTCAGTGAAAATTGGACAGTATCAGTCCCTACGTCCACGGTCGATTTTATTACTTTTGGAGAAATCTCAACAGAGTTTTGGTACTTCAACTGAGAGAGTCCTTTATAGTGAGCTCTTTTCTTTTATTTATAGAGGAGAGGAGGATACAAGTGTAATTTTACATGTTGTAATATGTTACATAAGGTATTAAATGTACAAGACTCTCTAGACAACTACAAAATGACTTTTGCAAGTTGCTTTCTGCGCGTAGGGCCCAATGGGCCGTATTTTACAGACTGGCGCTGGAAAATATATGAGGGTGTTTGTCTTCGGTCCTGAGTGTGGTGAGCTGCTAGCTGGGTGAGGTGCTCTGTGCAGTGAGCATTGTTCGAGGTCGTTGTTATTCTGGGCCGGGGGAGGTCGTGGGTGCGCTAGGCGATGCGAGCTCGCTCTAGGTGAACTGTTGGCTATATGAGTTAGACTCCGGCACATTTGGGCCTTGTTCTATCTCGGGGCTCGCGGTTTGCATCCTGACAGTCTAACCTCTCGGCTCAACGACCTGAGCTCACCTCCTAGCAGCCTAGTTGTGTGAGCTCGTTCCTTTAACGACCTGGTGCCTTGGCTAAGTGACTTTAAGCTGTTGCAAGCTGGTTCTTTATAGTTGTCAGGCTTTTGCCAGCCCATTTTGTGCCTTGCCAAAAATCACCTATAACATTAGCCCCTCAGCTCGCAGTTCACTTTACGGATTGAGAGCTAGAAACTTTGCTAGCAAAAGCTTGTATGCTTTGTTTGCAACATTGTCATTTTAGACTTTAGTGTCATTGCTTCTCCTTCATACTGATTTTGATAGCTTCGGGCCATGTAAGTCACGTTTGGGTGAGCTCGAGGTAGGACGCTTATGGTTCATTATATTTGAACTCAGTTGGCATTCTTGTTGCTCGGGCTGGTTTACATGTATGACTCTATCGGCAATTTTGTTGCTCAGTTCTAAGGCAATCTTGTTGCTTAGTGAAACGTCAATTTTGTTACGCTGTTCCGTGGCAGACATGTTGCTCAGTGAGATAGTAAGCTTGTTGCTCTTCACTTGTCTGGGATAGCTTAAGCGTTGCTAGGGGTGCTAAATCGGTTAGCCCGTGCGGAGCAAGCCTAAATGGCCTAAACGGGCTTGGCCTGTTTAGGCCCTCATTTAAATGGGCTGACCTTCACCTGGTCCAACCCCTAAAAAATACGGGCTAACTCGCTAGGCTCGCGGGCTTAAGGCTAATTTGGCATAAATTGATCGGCCCGCATGGGCTTGTATTTAAATAGACTGTCTATTACTTGGTCCAGCCCATAAAAAAATACAGGCCAGCCCGTTAGGCCCACGGGCTTAAGGCCTGTTTAGCACCCCTAAGCGTTGCTCTATAGGACAGCTTGTCTCGTGTCGCTCGGTGGGAAAGCAAACTTATTGCTCAGTCTTAAGATAACTCTACTACACAGCGGAAAGGCAAGCTAGTTGCACAATTTCACAGCAAGCTCATTGGGTGGTGGAATAGGAATCCTCACCAAGCAGGTCATGTTCATTTGGCATCTTTGTGACTCAGTGAGCTCGGCTGATAGGGTCTCAGACTTAGTAAATTGTCCTTATTACCGAGACTTATCCCCTGGTCGGGACCTCGTTGAAGGTGCTGGAACTATTGTTGTCCTATGGGGCGCATCACATAATTTCGCAAGCGACCTCTTTTGATGAGGTCTTTTATGGCATCTCTAAGTGCCCAGCATTTCGAGGTGTTATGGCCACCCTCATTGTGGTAAGCACAAAACCTATTCAGGTCCCTATTCTTGCCAGAGCCTTTTAAGGGTTTGGATGTTCCAAAGTCTTCTCTTTCTCGCTCTGTCATGAAAATCCTATCATGAGTATCAGATAAGATGCTATAACTTTCATGGCAACCTTGGTACTGTGGCAAGCTGGTCACAAGAGTGGTCACTCCTATTTTCAATGTTCCTCTTGTTTTAAGCAGCGCCATTTGGTTTGTCCTTTTGCTCGGATTTCTTGGTGCCAAAGGTTTTTTCTCACCTTATCTATTTGGCAGCACAATCATAAAATTTAGCAAGATCTTTTACCGGGGACTTATACAGGCTCTAATATAGCTTTTCGTCTTTGCAGAGTCCCGTTGAGATCACTGCTAGGATGTTCTCTTTTGAAGGATTCTCTATGGAATTGGCTTCACACCTAAATTTGGTTATGTAATCCTTTAGCAGCTCACATCTGTGCTGGAGGATCATGGTGAGGTGGCAAGGAGGCATGAGTTGCTTCTTTAATGCCCAGTATTGATTGGTGAATTTTCTTTGGCGTTCTTTCCAACTGCCAATACTGTGAGTTGGGAGGTTCCTGAGCCATGCTCGAGCCAAGCCCCCCAGTGTGGCTAGGAAAACATGACACTTGATCAGAGGATCAGATGTTTGGAGGTCCATTTGGACATTGAATGCATCCAAGAGTGTGCAAGGATTACTGTCTCCATCATACAACAAAATTACGAGGACCTTGAGTTTGTGAGGGAGGGGCAGCGCTTCGATCTCTTTTAAGAAACGTGGGCTCTCCTCGCTACGAGCTTGATAATTCTGAGCTTGATGGTGTTCCTTAAGCTACTTTATCCTTTGAAGGAGTTCCTCCATTGTGAGACCATGTGCTTCAAACTACTGGCTGGAAGATCGTTAGTTCGTCTTCTCTTACTCGTGGGAGCAACAACCTGACGTATGGCCTTGGTCAGTCTTGTGTGAGCTCTCGACTCAATACGAACTTTTGCATCACTGATTGTCACGATTCTTGCATGATTGGCGAGCTCTTGATTTCATTCACTGATTAGAGAAGCAAGCTGAATCAGAGTGCCGATATGTCTATCTAGATGATCTTTCATCTTGGACTTATTCACGCAACTGCTGGAGTTGTGCAGTGATCTCTTGGGTCTGCATTTGGACCAATGTTTTCATTGTCTCAGCCAAATCCTTCACTGCATACATGAATGTTTGCTGGAGTTGGTGAGTTGCTTGTGTTCCATCGATCCCAGGAACAATAGCAAGCTAGCAGTGAGTCTCGAGGGGTAAACCAGAGGCGTTTCTTATAGCAGAGGGGTCTGCTGGCTGAAAAGCCGGAGTGCTGGGGCTTCTGGTGGTTCTCCCTCTAGTCATCGCAACTAAACAAAGAATCAATGCAGAACACAGAAAATAAGCCAAAAAATGGATGAGTCCCCACAGATGGCACCAGAATATTGACGGTGGAATTTGGTTTTGGGCTAAACTCCAGCCAACCGAAAGTTCTTTTGAGACTCAAGCTTTTTTCTGGTTGCATGAGAACGGAAGGAGGAAAGAATGGAGAGGGAAGCTGAAGGGTTTTTAACATGGTTCAGCAAAAATTGGGCGGTACTGGTCCCTATGTTCACAGTCGATTTTATTGCTTTTAGAGAAATCTCAGCAGAGTTTCAGTACTTCAGCTGAGAGAGTCCTTTACAGTGAGCTCTTTCCTCTTATTTATAGAGGAGAGGAGGATACAAGTATAATTTTACATGTTGTAATATGTCACATCAGGCATTAAATGTACAAGACTCTCTAGACTACTGCAAAATGGCTTCTACATATTGTTTTTTGCACGTGGGGCCCGGTGGGCCACATTTTGCAGATTGGCGTTGGAAAATATTCGAAGGTGTTTGTCTCTAGTCTTGAGTGTGGTGAGCTGCTAATTGGGTGAGGTGTTGTATGCAGTGAGCTTTGTTCGTGGTTGTTGCTATTCTAGGCCGGGGGAGGTCATGCATGTACTTGGCGATGTAAGCTCACTCTGGGTGAACTGTTGGCTACGCAAGTTAGACTCTGGTGTGTTCAGGCCTTGTTTTGTCTCGGGCCTCTCGCTTCACATCTTGGCGGTCTAACCTCTCGGCTCAGCGACCCGAGCTTGTCTCCTAGCGACCTAGCTGTGCGAGCTCGTTCCTTTAACGGCCTGGTGCCTCGGCTAAGCGACCTCAAGCTGTTACGAGCTGGGTCTTCACGGTTATAGGACTTTTACCAACCCATTTTGCACCTTGCCAGAAATCACCCATAACACTGTGTTAAAGTGAAAATTAATGGTTACAATCTTCCTAACAATATAAAAGCTTAATAAAATAAAAGCTATAATATTTACTCTTATTTAAATATTATCATGCAATAAGTGTATTTCACTTACCATGAGAGAATAAATGAGAAAATTTTTATTATTTTTTATTTTTTATTCTAATTTAAATTATCGATAAAACTCATATATTTATTTGTTTTAACAATAATTATTTATTTAAATTATCTATAATTGATTTCTAATTTAATTTTTTAATTTTATTACTATTAAATTATTGAATTTTTAATTTAATTTTTTAATTTTTTGAATTATAAAATAATATTTTGATTTCAAATTTTTAATATTTGAATTATTTAATTATTTAGGTAATGAAATTTTGATATTTTAATATTATTGAAATGATTTTCAACTTAAAATTGATGGTATTATATTTAAATATTAATATTAAAAATAAAAGTTAAAAATATTTTAATATTTTGATGAGTTGTATAATTCAAAATTTAAATAATTTTAATAATACATGTACTAATTTTTAAATTATAGATTATTTTGATAAATACTATATATTTTTATTCTTTATAGAAATTATCTATTTCAAAAAATTATCTAATAAAATTATTTACACCCAAATTTTAGTCTAAATTCATTAATAGATTTCAATTTAAATTGTTTTTGTGTGTATTAAATAATTTATATATAATAAATAATTATACTTATATAGAAATAAAGTATTAATTAACATATTATTAATAATATCTAATTATGATTTAGTAGATAATGTTTATCTAAAAAAATTTATTCTTTAAATTTTTATATTATCTTTAAATATCAAATACTAAATTTGATATTTCATAGTTTTTTATTTTGAAAATTTTATTACTTTTGAGTAATTATCACAATTTTAATTAAAAATATTTCTAAAATGTATATTTTTTTTCGAAGATAATATATTACTAATGCATAAACTCTTATTAATCAAAGAATTAAATCTTTTGATATAAAGTAGTTAACTTAAATTTTTTTAAACAAAATAATTTATAAATAAATTCACCCAAGTGTTAATATATTAAGAAAATATTTTTAAAAAGATGAAAAAATTCAAATGATAAATTTTGCTAATTTGAATATTAATGTACCAACTTTATGAAATTAAAAGAAATATAATATTCATTCACAGTTAAGAAGAATATCATTGTACCAATTATAGAGTCATTTAATAAGTACAAATATAATGATAATTTATCAATATTTAAATATGTTATATTTTATAATCTAAATTTATATTACAAATTGTTATAAATTAAAATTATTAAACCCATGCTTTGCATAGGTACAAACTAATTTTTATACATTAAAAGTAACCAAAAATAATTTATAAATGTGTAGTTATTCAATTCATTTTTTATTTCCCCGTTTAAAAAACTATCATTTTGCATTTTGTCCTTGAAAATGCAATATTATTTTAGGGGAGCCTATCCATTGTAACAATAAAAGAGAGGGCCGAAGAAAGATTCATAACCACTGTTTATGAAAGAAATTATCTAACAGAGGATGCTTGGTAAACACTTTTTTTTTATCGGTGTTTAGTTGATTAGAATAGTTTTTAAATAATTTAAATATTTGGTAAATAATTTTTTTGTAGTCAATGAATCTCAATTCACTAATTTGAAAAAACTAAAAAAATCTAGTATTTTGAAATAGTGTATTTGTATTTAGTGTGAAAAAAAACATCCTTATTCTTGAGTTATGTAATTTTTTATGCTTCTACCCTTAAAGTGTATAATTTATTTCTTAAAGAAAAATCCAATAAATATAATAAATTATAAGTATTTATTTTCTAAAAATCTAATAGATATAATAATTATAATTATTTAAATTTTAAAAGAGAACCTAATAAATAGTAAATTACAATAAGCTATTTTTAGAAAAAAAATTTAATCTAATAAATAATATGTTAAAATATGAAATATTATTAAAGTTATAAAAGAATATTCAAATAAATTATAATATATATTATATCATTGTTTATGATTTTACATGTAAAGAGTTAATAATAAATAACTAATTTTATCAAATATCTTTATATAAACAGATAATATTATCAACTGATCAAATTAATTAATATAATTATCTATCAGTTAACCGCTAAGATAATTAACTAATCATTGATGTAATTTGCTGATTGCTAAATAAAATCATAATCCAGTGATACTAATATTAAGTATTTTTGCATTTTAAAAAGTCTTTTTTAAAATTATAATTAAGTGAGGGCTAAAATTTAGAAAATATATCAATGTCACTTGTCAAATCACAAAAGTGTTAGAATTTCATATTTAGACTTACACAATTTACAATTAAAGTGTGTTAGGTAATTGATGCATTAGTAACATAACTGTGTTGGGCTTTGTTAGATACTTAAACCTATATATTGAATAATGAGTTAGGATTCTATTATAGGTAGGATCTTGACCTAGTTAGCTCTATTGATAGATGGATCCCTACTAATCATCCATAGGTTAGATAATATTTTCCATTAGCTGTTATCAAAGCTCTCCAGTCCAGGGTTTGCTTAAGGAGAGACACTGTCACAACAAAATTATTTTTCTAGTTGTGACACAGGAGTGGTGATACAAAAATCAAATTAAAGAGTTATAGTAAATTTTCCGATCATGGATATTATTCAAGATTCATGTATGGTTAAAATTTCTATTTAATTTTTTTGTGTTCTACAATCTGATTATATCTCTTAACACAATTAATTGGTACAATTTATTTAAATTAATTACAACAAATGATATCAGAGACATTTAATTGTGTTATTAGGTTAATCAAATGAGTGGATCTAAATGATAAATGAAATAATCTCTCTCTGATTTAGTTAACATGCTATGGATTTATAAAATTATTTCATAACTTTATGATTACTTGATTCGTATATGTATGAATTTAATTCATGATTTATGTAA
>JANHAO010012872.1:0-16159 GCA_026873985.1 Saraca asoca | reverse complement strand
TGAATGCAATATAAGATGAACTATCAACCTTTATATCTAATCCACAGATTGTTTAGTTGTGGATGCGATAGTACCCAATCAAATTAGTCTAGGGCACCCATCTACACTAACAGAATTTTCCTCCAAAATTTTCCCATAATAACTTGTAGTTAACATACTAGTCCCTAAACCCCTTTATCTTGCATCGTAAATCTACCAAGATGAAAAATTAACCAGTGATGCCCAAAAATTCTTAAATTCTTCATAACAATACCTCTATATCTCTTATTTTTATGAGACAAATCTCAGCCCAAAACTTTTTGATATTGCCCCTAAACCATAGCCATTTTTGGAACTATATAACTTGCACCCTTCCATAAATCACTGACTTTTATTGCTATGATTAGCTAGGCAAATCATCTCTAAATCTTGTCAAATTTGGCCTGGGATATTCTTAACATATCAAGGACGTTCCATAAAAATATTGGACCAAAACTCACACATTTTGTCCCTCATCATTTCTCATTCTCTTGGCTGCCCTGTTTTGGTCTTATTCTAGGTACTTGTTTTGTTTTGCATTTATTTGGAGCATCAAACCAATCCAGAACTTCCTAAAATTTGGCATAGACATACTTCGACATGTGATGAACTTATAATAAAATTCTCAGATTAAATCTCAATCAGTCACTTCTTCAAATCTGAAAGTTTTTTTAAAACTCAAATTTGTCAATTTGGGAACAACAACACTGGTTGGGTTTACTTGATCCATGAGTTCATCTCTAAAAATTCCCAAATTTTTCATAATTGAGGGACATGTTAAGACCTTGTATGCCAAATTTCAAGCCATTATGAAGTTATTTACTCATTCTTCCATATCACCGAGTAAAATAGTGTCAAAATAGGGAAAATTGGATAGCACCTATAACATTTACCACTTGGAACTTCCAAAAACCAGAACCTCATGAATATATACATTATTATACATAACATATCATCCTTATTTACATACTTTCCAGAATTACACAACATATCATCCCATTCACATATTGTTCTAGAATTGAGTTTCTATCTTAACCATATGCATGATGATACAAAACACTTCAAATAGCTACATAATGGTCTATTATTCCTTCTTTGCTTCTTGGAAACTTTCTGGAACACCTGGAATTGGTTTTGATGAAAATGTAAAGTGAGATAACAATATCCTAACATTTAGTAATTTCTTTAAAGGCAACTAATCCAGTTCTTAAAATATGCCAATCATACAATCCATTGAACATAACAAGGAAAATAACATGCCACATGAAAATGGTCATTTTCTAGGGACCATAATCAGGTTTTTCTTTATGTAGCCACTTGCTATCCCATACCAGCAAGGGGTTTAATTCTCTGTTAACTCTTAAACAGACTGGTCACGTTACAAAAAGAAAGGAGGTACTTTAACTCTTCCTCCATCACATGTCTTACTAAATTATTATAGGCATATCAAATTTTCCAGCATACATTTAATGGCAAACTTATGCAAATAATCATGAGATAGCAGTAAATTTAAGAAAACACAAGCTATTTGAAGTAAGTTTTAAGGAAGAACTAGCTACCTCAACTACAAATATGGCTGGTGCCCTTTCTAATGGTGTATTGTCTTCTTTTTGGCTTCTTGATGAAATTCTAAGTCTCTATTCCTCACTTTTCCTTCAAAATTTTTTGATTTTCCCTAAATGTTAACACCAAACATCAACCTTTGAAGAACAAAAAAAATCAAAAGATTGCTCTCAACTTGCTCTATAACTTTCTCTTCTACAACAAAAGCTAAAAAGGTGTGGAAATACCTCAAATCTAGCCAATATTCTTCCTCTCTTCTCAAGCTCATTTTGCTCCAAGAATGGCCGACTTTAGCTCTCTTTTTCTGCTAGTTTTCGAATAGCTAATGGCTGAAAGAGAGATGAGGTGTTATCTTATATTTTAATGAGGAAACAAATGGCTAAATGTAATTGGTTCAAGTGTCTTATGTCTTTCCCTGTTTTCTTTCCAATTTTTGCCCTTGACTTCTCTAAGAATTCCTTCCATATCCCTTAAATTTTTGTTGTCAACTATCCTTGGCCATGCAACACATTTAAAGAAAGGAAAAATGTGGGTAAAATTACTAAAATACCCCATATTTACTCATTTCTTTTAATTAGGTCCCTAAACACTAGTTAAGGGTTTTTCCTTAATTCTCTTAAGGTTAATGTATTCTAATTACCCCAATTAGATATCTCACATGCCAAAATACTTAAAGTGTCACATTTATCTTTAATAATTCATTTTACATTCATCTAATTAATCCTCTAAATAGCTAGACTTTCTACACTTAGGGAAATCCTCCATAAAAAAATCACTAAATTCTCCAATTTAGTTTTTCTTATACTAATTAAAATTTCTTTCGACCATTGAAGGGTGACAAGTCCTAATTATTTTTATTAGACTTATTAGATAACTTACATGTAAATAATTAAGATGTTGCACTACACAACACAAGGGCTACACACCCATCACAACCTGTATAACATCACAATAATATACAGTGGCCTAGACTATACACAGCCTATATCTTACTGGGCATCCAATAATCATACACATGCATATGCAATCCTATCAACTGTCAGACTTTACACTACAATTATATACCTTCAATCTCTGCAAGAGGGTCCACTAAATCAATGAATAGATTCAGAATCAGGATAAGGTGGAAGGGTTGTAGATGTGTCATCAGGCTTTGAAAAACATGAAAAGAAAAGAATAAGTTTCTTAGTCAACCATAATAGTTCTTAAAATTCCATATTGCAATTTGGTTATATAAGTATCAGACAAATGCAGAAAGTCAAGGAAGAAAAACAAGAACAACAAGAAGGCAGCAAAGGTTTTTTAACGTGGTTCGGTTAAAATCCCTTGTTTAGATTCCTACATCCACAGATAATTTTATTTCTCTTGAAAATTTGATAGAGTCACAGTATCTATTCCAAGATCTCTTATTATATCTGTTACTCTCCCTTTTATAGAGACTAGGAGGTTACAAATGTAATTTAATGAATTGTAAATCTGTTACATCAAGTAATAAATGTTTTAACAATTTAGATTTCTACAAATTGACTTCTGCAAACTATAGGTTGGCTTCCGCAAATTGCTTTTTGCAAATGGGTCCTATAAACTACAAGTTGGTGTTCATAGGTTGGCTGCTTGCCTCAGGTTAACGTTTGACCACAGCAAGTCTCTAGTTGGGCAGTGTGTTTCGTCCTGTGAGCTTAGGCTCTTGTTCTGGGATCCTTGTCTATCTTAGACCAGCGATATTGAGCTTGTATTTGACGACTTGAGCTCGAGCAGGACGACTTGTTGGACATGTGAGTTGGGGCTCATCTTTAATGAGCTGGGGTTACTGCCTTGGCCTCGTCCTGTGTTCCGAGCTTGCAGTTAACAAGCTGGTGTCTCTGTCAAGCGACCTCAATTCTTAAACAATCTGAGTCTCTTGTGGTTGGACTCATCTTTTTATTATGCTTTTGCTAGCCCATTTTGCATTGCCTAAAAATATCCACAATAAAATTCAAATCAAATAAAGATATTTTAAACATTTTGTAATAAAAATATGTTGTGATTAAACTCAAACAGTTAAAAAAAATATTATATTTAAATCAAAATTTAATTTTTTTATTGGACATATTTTAACTTTTAAATTTAATTAAAGTATATCATTCATCACAACATATTTAGAATATTTTATATTTTAATAGAAGTTTAAGTTGATTATAAAATTAGAGAAAAATCTACGTAATTTCACTAAAATTGAAAGAAAATCAAAATATTTTTTTTTAAAATATATTTTACTTGCTCGTGTTCATACCTAAAAAAAAATTAAAGTTATAAAAAATTACTATTTACTTTGTTAGATCGGGTAACGAAAGATAATATCCGTAAGCGTCACAGGAGAATTTTATGACAAGGCTTACATTGCTTTCAAGAAAGAAATTCATGGCGATTAATCACTTGTCAAGTCCAATGTGCAAAAAAACATTGAGCATTATCATTGTGCAATTTTTTTTAAAGAAAATTTAAAACTTGGTATTTTATTTTCTTGGTATTTGAAAAAACATAAAAAAATAAATGTAAGAAAATCTTCCAAAAAGTGATTCGGTGGAAAAGCTAGATTCTTCACTATTTTTTGATGACTTTTAAGTGTTTATAAAATAAAAAAAATTCTTATTTCATAGGGGAAAAAATAAAAGCCAAAACGAGTTATGAAAAGTCAAAACCTACAGTCCTGCATGTTTGGAAGTGTTTTCAGGTATTTTTATTTTATTATTTTTAAAAATTATTTTTTTAAAATTAAAAAATAAAAAATTTGTTTGGATGTAAATTTTAAAAATAAATATTTTCTTTATTTTTTAAGATAAAAATAATATATTTAATATTATTTACAACTTTGTCATTAATAAAAATAGGTATTCTTCTTAGTTTTGAGAAAAATTTAAAAACAGTTATATACAAAAGCAAGAGAAAATACCTGTTTCCTAAAAATTATTTTTTAGTTTCAGTTTTTTAAAACAGTTTGTCAAACAGATTTTTTTATTTTTAGAAAATAAAAAAATAAAAAAAATATTTTTAAAAATAAAAAAATTGTCTATCAAACAGGTCTATATAATCCATATTAAAAAAAAAAATTCACATATTTTTAATCTTTATTTTGGTTTTTTTTTGTATTGATGAAATTCCTTATCTTCCCGAATATTATATGCAATGAAAAATTAGAGATTAGATTAAAACTTCTAAAACGTAAGGATGCCATTTGATAAACTAATCAATCGTTTGGTGAAGAACAGAACATTAATTTGCAGGAAAGAAAAATAAAAAAGGAATCGCAGAAGGACAAAATGTGATCCCCACAAGGTTACAGCACCACCAAACTTGCGCCTTCCACCTTTGTCCAATCGTGCGACACCATCACTGACACAAAGCAAACTCCAAAAAATTAAAGTAACTAAAAAAACTTAAAAGGGCGCACTCAAATTATTTTTATATTAATTTCCTTATTCACCACCCGCATCTGAACTTGTCAAACTCGAGAAGATGCGTTGGCACTGTCTCATTGGTCTCTTTTTTTCCAAAGATAGTACGGAACACTGACGTGATTTAGCCGTCACGAGGACGAACATTTCATTTTACTGAGCAGACAGCCTTTTTTTTATCGGTTGGGTTAAACTTTAGATTTGTCCGAAAATAACTGGCAACCGACAGGGTTGTTCGCTGTTTTATCTTCGCGAAGCCCCTGTTTCTTTAATGGTCACCGGAAGCATAGGTTGTCGGTGTCTGAACCCACGTGTCGTTAGGAAACTTTGATGATACCCAGTTTTTGCGCATTCAACAGATTAAAAAGCTTCTTTATACAGAAATAGTTAATCATGGATTCACGTGCTTGGGAGCATTTATTCTCTGTGCTTCTTAATTTGGGAAGGGTCCAATTTTTTTCCAGTGTTTACCAAAAGAAGAAAATAGGTTAGGTTCTTTGGCCTTACCTTTTCATTCTAGCTCAGTGATTTGCAGGATTCCAGCTATATGAACGGTCATTCTGCATTGATATTGTGAATGGGCCAGTAGCCAAGAGCAAGGTAGGCGAATAGGACAATCAATTGATCGGTCATTCTATTCCCATTTTTTTCTCGGGAAAACCTCCCTAGGGTTGGAGAGATTGAGGGTGGTTACTTTCTTGACTCTCTCAGACTACCAAGGAATTCCATTGTTTGACTTTATCGTCATTTTGGCAATTTTTGATTTTCCTGTTCTTTCTATTTTCGGAAAGCATTTTACTTGGCTCTCTAATACTTTATTTAGCTAGCGAGGCCTAGATCTAACTTTCTGTCAGTTTTCAGATTTTCATAGGGATTCTATTGGTTTCTTCTGGGATTTGCGGGGGATTTGAGTGAGCTGAAGATGGTGAGGGGGAAAACTCAGATGAAGCGCATAGAAAATGACTCAAGCAGGCAAGTAACCTTCTCAAAGCGACGAAATGGGTTGCTGAAGAAGGCGTTTGAGCTATCGGTGCTGTGTGATGCTGAAGTTGCACTCATCATCTTCTCCACCAGAGGCAAGCTTTATGAGTTCTCCAGCTCTAGGTATGTTTATTAATTTACCTTGAAATGATAGAGATAATATTCTGTGTATTCACAAAACCCAAAAAGCGTGCAAGTTATTTTAATTGTATAGCGGACTCTTAGCTCTCGTCTATATATTTGTATTTACAATACGATGTCTTGTTCAAATCCTTATTATTAGTTATATCAAGTGATAAGAGATGTGACTGATGCTGAGTCTTTTGGCACTATTATAACGTACAAGTAGCCAGGCAATAACTATGCTGGTACCATGGAGTTCAGTTTTCATATGCCAAAGCAAAGCTGTCTGATTTCTTCTGTCCTCCTCTTGCTGACACCAAAATTACCTATCTCAGATTAACTGTTTTCTATAATCTCGCTACCTACTTGTTAATTACTTCTTGCTGGTTCAGAAAAAAACATAACGAAAGATAGAAATTTATTGACCTATACATAGAATATATATATATATATATATATATAGAGAGAGAGAGAGAGAGAGAGAGAGAGAGAGAGAGAGAGAGATGTTTTAGAAAGGGATCGATTCAACTGTGAGGATCAAAAATGAAAGAAAACAAAGTGTAACAAATTGTCAATGTAAACTCCATTAAGAAAACTAAAAATGGAAGTAGTTCCATTGAAACTTGAGTAAGGTTGCAATCATGAATGTACAATTAACACAAGTTTCATATTTACTCATATTCTGGGGTTAGTTGGTACATTTTCTCCAACTTAATTAATTGAACTTTACTTGTCCTTCAGAGGAAAAATGGGTGTTCTTTAACATCAACTGGAAAGGGATCTACATTTATTTGCCACAAATTAGAACTGTGTTTGTCCCCACAGATATTATCATTTCAATGGCTTTGAAATTATCAAATAAACATAATATAATGTAGTATGTTGTTACTGTATAAAAAACTTTAATTTGATCACATCATCAAACAAGACATGTTTAAATATAAACTGACAATGTACTTGGAATCTTCTTGACTGTTTAAGATGGACATCAAAATAAGAGCTCGTCCTTGCTTTTTCCTGGAATTACTATATTGTATATTTGTCTACTTTAATATAATTCGATTAACTCTTAGAATTGCATCTCTTTATTTAACATCTGCACATCACCTAGTGTGGTAAAAGTTACACTTGTTAGTGGTGTTAACTAACCATATCTGTCTTGTTTAAATCACTAGGTTACTTACTTTCATTTTCTAATCTAATTTATTGATGACTGAAATGAGGGATCATTTATCAAAACCTATCTATGCCTTAATAGGTGCGTTCTTTTTATATATGGCTCAAGTGACTTAACATATTTGGGACCACTATTTTGTTTTAATATTTTTTTGTCTTCAAGTATAAGAATCTGGCAAATACTTGATACTATTTCATTCCTTAACATAAGTGTATTGTATATGTTATTGAATTTGATGGACCAACATCGTGAAATATATACAAGTGCATTGTATAAGACACGGGAATCTTCTATTGGTAAGGCTCTTCTGTAGCTTGGCTGAGGTATTAATTCTTCACTTGTCCACTAAAATATTGTTTGCACAATATCAACTGGAAGGGTGGCAATTAGTACATTTTCTATGATTTTAATTTTTTATATTAATCATAAGCAAATAAAAGATTTTCTTGTGGAAGATGTTTTTCAACAAAATAAATGAAGGCTCCATAATGCCTAGAAGTCTAACAAAATTACACGGACTTTTATTCTTAATTATTTCTAAATATTTAGACTACTTCTATTTTAAATCTCATTGTTTAATTTAATTTTGGTATTCTGGGTTTATTCGATACATGCGACAAATTTAAAACTAGGGGAACATTAGGGATGATAGAGATCGAGAATTTTGAGAGAAAGGTCTTGAGTTAATCATTTGAATAATTAGTAAGAAGAAGGACAAGACTAACTAGTAATTTAATTACAATTAGAAGAGTCCTGCACATTCGAGAATGGTGTCTGAATGTCAAAAACTAGTCACCTAACTAAAATTTTAATTAAATAGGGGTAAACATAATGAAAACCTTAACTGTTTGATCAAAGAGGCTCAAATTTCATGTTAAGAATTACTTCATCCAAAAAGCTTAAAAAGAAGAAAGTAGACTCGTAGCTTATTTTAATTAACGAGATAGGATACTGCGAATGTGTCTTAAATTGGTTGATTCAAGTGTGGAGCTATATTTGCTTTTAGAAACTCTATTATATATCTTCAATTTAGAATATTTATACTTTTCCATTATAAAAAAGCGTGAACGATTTACATCTTAAAATTAGTACAAGTCTAAAAAAATAATAATTAGATATCAGAAATAAAATGTTCAACCTTCAAAGATGGAGGGAGTCTTGGAACTCTAAGATATGGGATTAGGCTTCTGAGAAAAGGGCAGGGAATACCCTCATTTTAAGTTCCAATTGATCCAAAAATTTATAAAAAGGGAAATAATTAGAATATATAAGTATTTTTCGATCGATCGATCGAGAGAGAAGAAGTCGGTGAGAGCAGTACTTTCCTGCGAAATGTCCTTTGCTAACAAAGCTTTGGAAGCTAGTTGTGTGATGCTTTAGTCAGAATAAGGATTGTTGGTCCATTATTTTAATGATTTAACGAAGTAGTAAATGAAATCTACTTACTCTGTCTAATTAACATACCTTGCTCTTGGGTCAGTATAAACGAAACGGTTGAACGCTATGAAAAGGAAGTCAAGGGTATGGGTCTCAGCATTAAAGGAGTGCAAGAAAATACCGAGGTCAGCCTTAAGCCATCTATCACATATATATTTCCTGTTTGGCTATTGAATTGAGATGATGCACTATATATATGGTGATGTTGTGTACTGAATTCCTTGGAGAGCTGATTTCTCGAAAATCCATTCTTGATGAGAACTTTTGAAATCTTTGTCATGTCTGCAAATCCTTCAGTATTCCGCTGCCTCATCATCTACAAGAATTTGCCGGTGTTGTTTTCCTCTCATAATTGGATTCACAGTATACATGTTTTGAATGCAGCATGGGAAGGACGGTTCTATCGGCAACTTAGCTATGAAGATAGAGCATCTTGAAGTTTCTAAACGGTAATAAGCCTTCCCTTGATCACTAGTCTCAGTTTGGTTTCTACATAAAAATCACACAAGCACACACATTCTCAGTTTCCCACCCATCTGAACCTTGGTGGTTGTATTTATGTACTGCAGGAAGCTTTTGGGGGATTGTTTGGATAGAAGCTCCATTGATGAGTTACATCAGATGGAGAACCAGCTGGAACGGAGCTTGACCAAAATAAGGGCAAGGAAGGTACGCTGAATTCCCATATCTATTGTTTTAACTAACTTCAATTTGGCTTGAAGACCTGTTCTTCAATAAACTGCCTAATTACGACATTAATGTAATTTTTGGTAGCTGATGTATAGATGAGATAACTAACGTTTATAAAACTTAATCCTGCCAATACTCAGAATCAATTGTTCCAAAAGCATATTGAGAAGCTAAGAGAACAGGTAATTCTTTTCTAGCGACTTGCACCAGTGTACATATAATTGCTTTGATTTGTTTTAATTAGTGTGTGGCCATGTTTTTCCTTGAGCTCACTTCAGGAAAAATGCTTACTGGAAGAAAATAGAAAGTTACGGGGGCAGGTGATTCTTCTTACTGTCTTTCCTTTGTTTTGGGAAAAATATCTTTTATAAAAATAAATTAATTTATTTGTGTTTATAATAATAAAATAATAAAAAAATATTTTATTTATTCAATATCAAAGATGTGTAGAATATGGTGAAAAATAATATTTCATTTTTTAAGGAGGAAGTTATTTTTCTTTATTTTTATGATACTATTTATTATTTTTTTAATCATAGAATATATAAATAACATAAAAGTATTTTATTTATGTACAAGTAATGAGATTTTCTTATAAATATCGGAGGCTAAATTACTTAAATTTTCTTGTCTTCCTAGCAAATTACTTAGAAGCAGAATCATTTTTCCATCTCTGATGGTAAAGTCGAGGTAAATTGATGATTTTGTTATAGTTACGAATGGAACAACAGCGGCCATCAACGAAACAACAAGATGTGGAACTTACCAAAGAAAGCGCTCCAGAGGTGGAGACGGAGCTGTTCATATGGCCACGAATGGCTTGAAAGTTGAAACACATACGTTACCCTCATATATATAGAGTGAGTTAATAATAACATTATCTACATGTATAAAACCTAAAAACTTATATCCCAGCTTATTTCAAAGTTTATGTTGGGATCCCAACGATTAATCAGGATATATGCTGCTGAACTCAAAATTATATATATATATATATATATATATAGAACATCCATATGCATACCATGTTAACGTTTGTTGTCGAAATTTGTGTCGGCGTTGCTACCACCATTGTTTTCTTGAGCTTAACACTCTTATTATGGCATTTATAAGGAGTCAAGTCTCTCATTACTTGATACTGCTCTAAGAATTAATAAAAAAATAAAGTTGTATGGAGAATAAAATTTAATAATTTTTGACTAACGAGAGAGATTGTTGGTGGTACTAGTGCAGTTGTTATCCTCTAGATGAGACCAAGATTGTTGGAAATTACCTACTTTTGGAAAATATACAGGCTTAAGGGGGTAGTCAATACCTACCTTTGGAAAATACCCATTGGGGAAAATGGATCTTTAAATATTTGATTTGTTTGACTCTTGTGTCAAAATTTTTTACCATCAGCTTCTGTTTCTGTCTTTTAACCAATAGCTAATTTCTCTGCTTAGTATCATAAATCCAGGGGCGGACGTATGAATCTGAGTCAGTGAGAGCTGGCCTGAATCTAAAATAAGAAAATTTATAATTTAGTCTTAAATTTTTTATTTTTTTTCACTAAGATTTATTTTTAAAGATTTTTTTAAATTTAATTTTTGTCGAATTTTTAATTTAATCTTTCTATTAAATTTTTTTTTTAATATTATAATTTTTTCTTTTGAAAAACTTGAGTGAGGGCTTGAGCTCCCATGGGTCCGCCCCTGCGTAAATCCCTCTGCGTACTTTTCGCTTTAGAAAAAGTTGGAGTTAGCAGAGAGTCGGAGATAAGAGGGTAAGAGAAAAAGTTGAATATACTCTGCATTAAGATTAGTCTCACTAACTGTTAACAATTAATTGAGGCCTAATTCATGAATTTATATTCCTTAAAGCAAGAACGAATTCTGTATTGGGTAAAGAGGTCAGCCACATATATTGAAGACGGTCCAAAAACTAGAAAACTTTTTAATTTTGTTTATCAGAAGTATTTATTATAATTTAATAAATCAAATGTTTTAATATTGAAATTAATTTTTTTGAATTTATCAAAATATAAATATAATATTAGAATTCTCCCTACTATATCCCAGTGCGACGGTTTACTGTTATTTGTTTAGGATTTGACACCAAGGAGAGAATAGCTGAATACGGTTGGTTGTAGTGGAACTTTTTTGTGAGCCCACAATCATGTTAAAAAACTATCGTGCACGCTTCAAGAAAGATGTTTGACGAATGTATGGAGTAAGCTACAATCAAACTCATATATAGCAAGATAATGCCACGGAACGATACCCAAATATATAAAATTGGACTCAAATGCTGCATACCAAGAAATCATCGTCAAAATTTCACACCCTTAAAATGATATTCAATTGAGACTCTAAGGTTTTTATCTGTGTTTTCTAGATTTAAATCTAATAAAATGTATAATGTGTTATGGTTTTTCACTTATTCAGTTAAAAAAAAAAAACAAGTTGTAAAGAGGCTACCAAAAATTATATATATTGATGGATTCATTTAACGATGCTAATATTTATTTTTTGTAACGTGGTCACTGAACTGAAATATTCGAAATTTAGTTGGGTAGATAGATATAGACCATATGGTGTATTCACTATTTAGCGCTGATTTGTTTCACTTCAAAATGTTACCAGCCTACTAATTTTTATTTTAATTTATTTTACTCTAAAGGAAATACTATTATTGGAAGTTTTGTAAGAAACACTTTCCCTTTTTTGATTGTCTCGTTGATTTCATTCCAAAACAAAATATAAAATAAAAGAAACATTTGATAATAATTTCAATTGGAAAATATCTTCCATTAAATTGAATGTTATACAGATACGTATTAAACGTATAAGATCAAACATCATCTAATAATAAATAATTATAGCTTGCAAAATTTGTCATACAATGACATTTTCTTTTTGTTCATTGATAGCAAATAAGCCCAAACTAGCTTGCGAGTCTTTAAAAAAATGAGAAAAGCAACTACAGTACGTGGTGGACTAAAGCACTGAAGCGTGTCAAATTTGAATGAAGACACCCACGGCTTAAAGCAACCGCAATCCTCGCTACGGCGGCAAAAACTACGATCTTCGCACGCATCTGAAGTCCCACCTGTCCTTCATCAAATAGCTAAAACAGAAAAGTAAAAGCAAAAGCAAAAGCAGTTTTCCAAGCAAAACCAAGAAAACAGGTAAAGCAAAGCACGAGCCAGCCCATAAAAATTGTTCTGTCCCGGACAAGTTTGTATTTTGAATAAATCGTTCCATTCTTTTGGAATCCGCAAAGATTGGAGCGAGGCAGTTTCTGTTTCTAAGCCACGTCTCCGAGTTGGAGATGGGTACTCTCACTACTGCTCCTGTGCTCCCTTCTAAGCTCAAGCCTTCTTTCACTGACCGCCAATTCTCTCTCTTTCCCAATAGAAGACGCCTCAGGAAGAAGAATCAAGCAATTGTTCCTGTATTTACTTTCTCTTTTCTATAAATTTTTTTTTTGGGTGGAGGTTTTGGATTGAAAATTAATGTTGTTTATGCTGTTTGGGTCGTGGGTTTTGATTGGATCAGGTTGCGAGGTTGTTCGGGCCAGCGATCTTTGAAGCTTCAAAGCTGAAGGTTTTATTTTTAGGAGTGGATGAAAAGAAACACCCAGGGAAGCTTCCAAGGACTTATACTCTAACCCATAGTGATATCACCTCCAAGCTCACCCTCGCTATCTCTCAGACCATAAACAACTCTCAGGTATTAATTTAATTGTTTCCCATCTCTAAAATTTATTGTCTTTTTCTCTCCTGGGTTGAATTGCTTAACAAGTCAATAAGCTAAAAAAAACAAAGGAAAACAGAGCATCTTATATTCTTGCTCAGAAAGGAAAGATTTAGTCACTTTGAATAGAGACAAGAAACCAAATTTAAAAAATGACTAATCTTTTGTTACGTACTAACTGAGTAGTGATTCATGTTATGGTTAGATTTAATTGTGGAAATTGAATCACAGTTGCAAGGGTGGTACAATAGATTACAAAGGGATGAAGTGGTAGCAGAGTGGAAGAAAGTTAAGGGAAAGATGTCTCTCCATGTTCACTGCCATATCAGTGGAGGCCATTTTCTTTTAGATATATGTGCTAAACTTAGATACTTCATCTTCTGTAAAGAGCTTCCTGTGGTAAGTTAATTCATCATCACTAAATTCATTTCTATTTTATACAAAGAAATTAAAGGAGTTTGTGGCGTGAACACTGATAGGTATTGAAGGCCTTCATTCATGGCGATGGCAACTTGTTCAACAATTACCCGGAATTACAGGAAGCTTTGGTTTGGGTTTACTTTCATTCAAACATTCCTGAATTCAACAAGGTGGAGTGTTGGGGTCCACTGAAAGAAGCAGCTCCACCGACTTCGAGTGGGGCCCAGGAAGACAGTAAGCAGGAAAGTTCTGCAAGTAACAAGGACGTTCCGCAGGCATGTCGAGAGGATTGTGAATGCTGCTTTCCGCCAATGACCTTAATTCCATGGTGCCAAGAGCTTCCGCATCAAAATAAACTATATGAAAACTTCTAATCACCATCAATAAACTCTCAGCAAAGCTAAAACATGCCTTCGCCATCACATTTCTTTCTGCGTTTCTAATTATATGATGTTGGCCAATTCTGCCGTTCATGTATTTATCGTATTATCATTAGGTAAAAGGAAGAAAGAAGAAAGTAGTGTGATTGAATGTAAATATACCCAAGATATATTGTAAACAAATTCTCAAGATTAGAATCAAACTGAAGCGGATATGGACCATTGATGAATTTCAATATTTCTGGGATTGGGCCGTGATTAAGTGAAGGTGCTCATAGTAATAATAATTAATTAACGAGTTTCATTCCAAATGTAATGCTTATAATATATTCTCTTGGATGATTTTGATCTTATTAGACAATCAACTCATCACTTTAGTTATCTATTGATTGCATTAGTTTTTAGTTGATTGTATCAGTGATTAATTTATAATTGATTATATTAGTTGATTTGATCAGTTAATATCATTAACTATTTGTATAGAAATATTTGATAAAATTAGTTATTTATTGATAATTATTTATATATAAAATGAATATAGATATATTTTATAATTTATTTGAATATTTTTTATTTTAATAATATTTCAGATTTTAAAATATTATTTATCAGATTGTTTTACAAAATGTTTATTGCAATTTATTATTTATTAGATTTTTTAAAAAATAAATAATTATAATTTATTATTTATTAATTTTTTTAAATAATTTATTATATTTATTAGATTTTTTAAGCAATAAATAATTATAATATATTATTTATTAAAATTTTTATGAAATAAATATATATAATTTATTATAAATTTTTATTAAAAAATAGATAATTTTATATAAAATAAGTCTATTATTATTGTTGTTATTGTTGTTCATGTTGTTATTTTTTTATAAGTTAATAATGAATAAAAAAGAAGAAATGATCAAATAATATATTTAATACATATAATTTAATTAAGAAACTATTTAACATAGAATATATTTCATTTATATTTCTTAGAAGTTTTTTTTTTTGTTTTGTATCAAGGGTAGAGATTCAAAAATTGAATTGATTAGATGCAATAGTATCTTTTTACAAGAATGTCAAACAATTAATTAAAAAAAGTTGAGTTTTTTAATTTTTTGAAATTAATTTTTTGAGGATAAAAAAACTAAATCAAATAATTATTTATCAAATATTTAAAATAATTAATTGATTTAATTAAATAATTAAAACCCCTCAAATCAACTGAAAGTTGATAAAAAAACTCACTAAACATTCTCTTTGCGTAGAAGTTCCATCCTTATTTACATCGCCAATATCTCAGCTGTTCAGAAAATGTTTCTATCAAACTCTATAATTCAAAGAAAAAAAAAATGAGGTTGGGGATGCATGGATTGTCGGTCATGAGATATTTCATAAAATGGACAGCACGTGTACTTTGGATTCTTCTTGTGAGAACTATGTATAACTATTTCCTCGACATATTAAACAAACAAAAATGTTAGGAAAATGTCAATGAATTAGGTTGTCTGGATCTTGAAATGCTGCACAATTGCAACGTGAGGTTAGACAGAACACCCATGAGATTAGAGACACATGTTCTTAGAGACACATGTTCTAGTTATGAAATCAACAACTTAATTCGGCAGTTTGAAGCTTTCTGTCATTGTAGTGATTGGATCTATAGAAGCAATCGAAACCACAGTTAGGCAGTCTGGCTCATGATCAGCTAAATAAGGACAGATCAACGAGCAACTAGAGTTGTTTTGCTGCATCTTATTAAAATCTGCTAATCAATAACCTGATCTCATAATGATAAGACCGACTTACCGTCCATATTTACAAGTTTGAGTCTGACATGCTCATGGATTTTGAGCTCAACCCTTTCACATTTTGTGTTGGAAAAGGTTCAAAGAAGGAACAACTATTTATTATTATCTAAAACTCTTTCACTAGAAAGGATTGACCAAGAGGATAGAGACCGGCAAAGTGATAACTTGTACAAAGTGTTAGTCTGAGGTAAGTGCCCTAGGCCAATTTGATTGGACTCTATTGCATTTATGACTATACATTCTGTGGATTTAAATATTAAAGATTGTATATTCATCTTATATTACATCATTGTATATTGCATACTTAAGATGAAGTCCATGGTGAGAAGTTGATTCATTCAATCAATCCTATAAGGGGTTATGGGATTGTGAAGGTGATTGTTAATGATAT
>JANHAO010012871.1:0-16135 GCA_026873985.1 Saraca asoca | reverse complement strand
AATCTCAACTATCTAATTCACATATTAATCCACTTTTCTAGGGAATTCAGTATCTCTTTACTTGCATTATTTAGTAGTATATTTTAGCTCTATCATTTTACTTTGTTAATCATTTTAGTTAGCTCAACAAATTATTATTTGCTTCATTGGAATTTTACATTAAAGTTACAAGAAATTCAATCCCTATGGGGACGATACTCACTTACTCTATATTACACATTTGACTGCTTGCACTTATGTAATTTGAGTGATAAAACAAAACAAAACTCAATCACAACAACAATAATGTTCATATAGCTAGATTGATTTATTGTTACCAAAAAGTCACTGAGGTTACTATATATACCCATTTATATTTGAAGTACATGTATGCCATTCAAAGAGAGATATAAAACAATTGGCAATGTTGTAATACAATAATTGGCAATTTGGTGATTGTTGTAATATAGTCATGCACTTATCCTGTTAAAATACAGTAATTGGCAATGCTATAATACAAGTTTTTTGGCTTTCTATTTTCGATGTGATTTAATTTGGTGATTGCTTATATTCATGGGGTGCTTCTGTGCATGTTTGTATGTTTGTACGATGTAGCAATTCAATAAAGATGATTGAGTTTAACTATTTATGAATGAAGTCATATTTAGTCTACAGCTCTTTCGTTATTCATTTATTGCATGCACTTGTTTCATGATTGTTGGGGAAAGTCAGTAGCAGAAGCAAGTTATAATCCAAAATTAAATAAGTAAGAAATAATAAGATATAAATATTTAACATGATTTGATTTTAATTTACTCCATGACAAAAAGGGAAATAAATTCCACTAAGTAGATAAGAGAAAGAATACAAATGGAATAATAACTTTCAAACTCACACCTCAAATTTATCTAAAATACTTTAAAGTGCATATGCTCTTCATTCTTAATAATATCACCAAAAGAATAAGTGCAAATTATGAATTCTCAAGTACTTTTCTTTTCAAGTATCCCCATAGAGGATTACAAATACAAACTCTTGCACATCAATCAAACATTGCATAACCTAAGTATTTGTATGCCAAAAGACTTGTTGGAGAAGTAATTATAATATTTTTCTAACAAGAAACATAACTTGATTAGGAAATAATTGAAAGCCAGTAACAATTACTAATTGATAACCATTAAAATTTGAGTCAAATCCTAACCATTTCCAACTTAACACAAATTCCATCATTATCAATTTTCAAGCTCTAATTTCAATGCAGCACTAGCACTTTATGTGGGGAAAAATAAGATCTAAGTATCAAATATGCCAATAAAAAATATCAAATATGCATAGCAAAATTTTAATTTTTTTTCCAAGTCTAGATCATATTGTTTGCAAATTAATTTATACAACAAGAAATACTTTAAAACTAGAATTTAAATTATGCCTGTCATGAGATTTGTTCTTAGAATCTTCAGTCTCCAAATCTGAATTTAATTTCCAAGTAATTCCTCAAACTCTCTAACAAGCTCTATGATCAAGTCTTTCAGATTGGCTTTAGGTAACTTTTTTAGATTTGATCTCTAACATCAACGTGGTCCACATGAATCAATTTGATTTGAAGCCTCCACCAAGTTCATGTAATAGGTAGAGTAGAAAAATTAACCACTTAGCTTAAGAGGTGCTAGCTCTCCAAGGAATTACAAATTCACTAGGGCAAGATTGGTGTTTGAATGCAAAGAGGAGATGAGAAATGAGATCACACAGAAAGAGTTGATACATAACACATAGGCTAGGGTTAAATTAATGTATGTCAAAAGGTTAGCTTCCCTCCCTTTTAAATAGCGGGGATTAGAGCACAAGCAAGAGTGGAGAGCATATACGAATGGTTCATAAGCTAGAGTTTTCCCTTACTTGTTAAGTTTACTCATCACCATGCAATCCTTTTAGCCAAAGGAGTCCACATTCCTAAACCTTATGTTCCTTCTTTTGTGTCTAACAAGTCCAAATGCTTTTTTGAGTCTAAACTCATAAATTCTCTTATGTAATCATTCTATAATTGTTTTAATAAATTAAAGCAACTTTCTAAACGAGGAATCATTCCTCTACTTAGAATCTCCTCTAGAGTTAATATAGATGTTGTATAACATTTAAATATTAGTAATGAAAATTTGACAACTATTTGATAATTGTAATCTCTATTAGAATTATCAAATTATTAATTAATTAACACTTCCAATTGCATTATAATACTTAGTTAATTATTTTAAATTTCCAAGATGTTCACTTAATTTAACTCTTGAATTTGCAACATTTTGCATTCTAACTTTTTCTTTTGAGCTTTGAATTAAAGAGATTCTATTGTATGTGACCTATTAGGCCTCCATGCATATTAGCAATGAATTTATTTACAAGTTTCTAAAGTAAAATTGAATTAAAACTAATTTTAATTCAAGCATAATTTCCCTAAATTGTTCAAATAAATTCATAGACCATAATTGGCTTCTAGCAAAGCATCATGACCACCCAGATGCTAGAAATAAGTTTATGGAAATCAAAACCCTTCATGATAAAATATTAGTATGTAATTCAATCTCTTCATCTCTTGATATTCAAATTGGACTTAGGGTATAGTTCAAGTGTTAACCTTAATTCAAATGTCTAATTACAGACGTATATTTGACTATGTGCTATCTCACAATCGTTTATACATAAAACTCCTTTTATGTATCAATGATTCATTATATGTAAAACTCCTTTTATGCATCATCAGTACATAAGCCTATGATTTTGATCATAGTACAAGTGTCAGAACATCTTTATAATATCTTTCTTTATTACTAAAGAGGATGAATTCTCTCTTGATCAATCATTACTTTCATATACTTCATGATGCACCCAAAATTATTTGTATATATTTTTTAAGAGTTCAAGCCTAAAATAAAATCAAAGTACAAGACTCCATACATAAGAAAATGTGTTGATCTCAAGTATAAGGATCACTTACACCACTTTTCATATAAAAAGCCTATTGACTCATGGTAGTATTCCATATGGTTTCTCATGCAAGGTTAATCTAGTTATATGCTCCATAACATACACCCATATGTTTGTCCAGATATCCACATATCAAATAGTGTATGAGATCAATGTAGTTTTCTAGAAGAATATGACATAACATATGCTGGTTTACTTATGAATAATCGATATCCTATTTTCTCAATTATTCAACAACGAGGATATTTAGAAATATAACTATATGTATAAATTATCTCATGATCATAATCATAATTATAATTTATTTATATACAATTTATTTCAAGGACTTTATCTAATATATTATACATATATCCAACATATATATATTTAAAACTAAATTGATAAAGAGGTCAAAACATCATGTTTTATTAAATATGTAATATGTTAAGATATGTAGTATCCATACTATTACTACCAATTATTTCTAGGGTATCTATACTAATAATCTCCCACCTGACCTAAAGCCAATCACCTTTGTATCTAATCCTAATTCTTTCTAAATGATGATCAAGCTTCTGCTAGGATAGAGCCTTAATAAGGAATCGGTTACATTGTCGTTTATGGAAATCTATTCTATTCTTATTTTGTTACACTCTATGATCTCTTTGATCAAATGCTATCACCTCATAACATGTTTGGATCGTGGATGAGACATTAGTTCCTTAGCTTGTGTGATGGCTATATTGTTATCGCAATACATTTATGTTAGTAAGGGGATTAGCTACATTGTCAATTAGGGAAATCTGTTCTATTCTTATTTTATTGCACTTTATGATCTCTTTGATCAAATGTTAATGCCTTATAATATGTTTGGATCTTGGATGAGACCTCAGTTCCTTAGCTTGTGCTATGGCTCTATTATTATCACAATAGATTTCTATTAGATTAATAATGTTAGGAACCACCCCTAGTTTAGTAATGAACTTCTTTATCCAAAGACCTTCCTTTTTTGCTTCTGAAGCAACAATGTACTTAGCTTTGGTTGTAGAATCTATTGTGTTATCTTGCTTGAAACTTTCCAACATGCTGCACCTCCTTTAAGAGTGAATACAAATTTTGATTATGATTTGTAATCATCTTGATCTGACTAAAACCTTACATCTATGAAACCTCTGATTCTCAAATCAGGGTATCCTCCATTTATCAAAAACACATCCTTGGTCCTTCTCAAGTACTTAAGGATGATCTTGAATATACTTTAGTGTTTTTTTCACTTGGATTGGCTTGATATCTACCACTCACATTTAGTGTATAGGAGAAATCTAGCTGTATACATAGTATGGCATACATGATCATATTGCTGATGCAGAATCAAAAGATATCGTATATTTAGTCCAATAAGAGGAAAACACATATTGACATACTTATCCCAAGCCCTAATGGAAGTCTAAAAGCAGCTTCTTGAACTTATATACAAAGTGACAAATGCCACTTTATGTTTACATTTATTAAATGCATAATAACAAGTTTTTGTTATCAATATCTTTTGTAAACTTGATGTGCAAAGTGCAAATTCAAATCAAGGAGCTTCTCATATAATTTCATCATTTTGAATAACCAAATTGCAAATGAAAAAAAATCATAACTTCCAATCAAGCTTTGTGATGGTTGTCAAGACTAGCAAAAATAGTAATGCTGAACTACCTAAGCTTACAACTAGGGTGAGTGTAGGTTAAATCCACATAGGTTGATGGTTTATTTCAATGTGTTTGTAGTGCAAAATTGGGGGGTTGGATATCTAAATAGAATAGGAATTAAAGCAAAAAATTAAAGTGCAAGCAAATAGAAATAAAAATGAAAGGCAAAATCAAATGAGAAAGCTTCAATCCAAGAGACTTTTGTAGCTAATTTTGTGACTAGTCCTTGACACTATTATTTCATTCCCCCTTTGATGGCTTAGCCAAGAATCTAATTTAGCCCAACACCTAATTAATTCTTGTTAATTTCTTCCTAAAGTTGCCAACCATGCCCAGCACCCAATTGACCCTAATTGCTAAATCAGTTGAAACCTAGCACCTCAACCAATATACCAATAGCATTAAGATCTGAAAATACCAAGTATAATTAAATAATTTACCCCAGCAACAAATCAATTAATTACCTTCAATTCTATTTGAAAATTGTCTTACATGACTAGCAAATCAAAACCCTATTACTCCCCATAACCAAAAGCCACAAATAATAACAAATTGCCTATGAAAATTTAGCTATCAATAAATCACAATGAATAATTAATAAATCGGCCATATTAACTAATTATTCAAAGCAATTATAAGCATTAAATCAGTGAATCAAGAGAATTAAATTAAGAATAAATTAGAATTAGAAGAAAGTCTCAAAATTAACAAAAGAATTTATACAAAATTTCCCTTAAATTGAGATGAGAGTTTAGTTACACATTAATTATAAAAAAAGAAAAAAATAAAAGGAAAGAAGAAACTTAATTGGGGCTAGAGTCTTGGCTTAGCAAAGCTCTTCTCCTTCACTAAATTAGAGATAATATAAAATGAATCTAAAAGTTATTATTATTATGGCTCAATTAAGTATTTATAGGCGTATTACACTACCTCTTGATTGAGCTGCTGCTTAGGGTTAGAATGAGGCTTAATTGGACATGGCTCCCTCATATGAAATGTAGCCATGTCTCTCAGGAGTCCAATGACCTTGCATAAAAACTAGATTCCTAGTTCAAGTTATGGGCCAAAATCGAGATAGTTTTCCATAACAGTCCAACCCATAACAAAATTTAGCATTTAAGTCCACAACCATGAAACTAATTCAAAAAAGTGTAGTTTGACCTCAAGCCCTTCATGAAAGTTGTGAGAATAGATTTTAGCTATCCTATGAGCTTGAGTTTGTACTAAAATGATTGGTGGATCTCTACTTATGATTAAATTATCAAAATTAGTTTTGGCTCACAAACAACACTCTATTTAAGTTTTTGGGCTTTATTTGACCTTCAAAATAGCTGAATTGGGCTTTCCAATAACATAAGAATCACCTAGATCTAAAGTCTAGAGATAAACCTAAAAACCTGAAACAATTTGAAATAGTGTAAATTTACCAAATAAATTCACTTAAACACATAAACATGACAAAAGAACAAGTATGAATAAATTATATTCATCACTTTGGCCAAATTGTTTCTAAAAAAAAACAAAAAACAAATCAAAATTAAGTTCTTCTTTAAGATGTTCTTTTCATAAATAATTTATAAGACATATCATTAAAAAATGGACAAAGTGAAGCTTTTATACATGCATGTAAGAATGATATATTAAGAGAGTAAAATTTTTAAAGTATGCTAGGGAAAGGTAGCAAAAAATGGAAACAAACAACTTATAGTTAAAAGAACCATTAGCAAATAGATGACAATGAAGTAAAATCAAATAATGAAGCCTATACATCTAAGTAAATTGAACTTCGTAATACCATTAAACAGTACCATAAAAGGCTAAACCTTTTTTTCCCATCATATGCTTTCAATGGAAGATTGTGATCTAGTTTAAATCATTTTAACCATTTGCCCATCATCATATCTTGATTTACTACAAAAGAAAAAAAAAAGAGCATACAACCTTAGTAAAAAAGATTAAATCAATAAACTTAAATGGAAACAATGGAACAAATGAGGATGCGTGCCAAACCAGAGGGAGAATACATAAGAATTTGAAATTGAATATCATGAAACATTTAATGGAAAAAGAAAAAACAATTACCAATTGATTACATGTAAAAGAAATGATTGAAAATGTTTTTTGAGAATCACATACTATATAAAGAAACAAATATAATCATTTATGAGGCATATATCAAACATATAAAGTGCAATTTAATTAAAGATGCTAAAATTAGAATAAAAAACTTTTTTAGAGGTAGCAAAAGCATTTCAAAGTTAAAATTAGAAGAATATCTACTGATATTGCCAAATTTCATGGAATGAAGCAAATCATGATGGCATCAAACATGGAAAGTGAGTCCAACTGATTCTCATTGAAACAAACTTAACCATGTATGGAAGTAGAAGTAATGAAGGATGGATAAAATAGAGAAAATAGGATAAAAACATACCCAAATGCCTGTAATCTTTGTTTGGAAAATCTCTAGTGGATGCAAAGAATAGAAAGCATAGAAAAATCCCAATTCTACATGAAAATCCTAGTTCAAATTCTTAAGGTACCATTCAAATCATAGAAAGGCATTAAAAAAGTAGCAAAAAGGAAGTACTAACATATAGTTCTAGATAGAGGAAACAAAAGGATTTAACTTGAGTTTTCTTACTTTCAAATCATTGCAATCCAATCAACAACCTCATTATGAGCTCATGAAGAAATTATCTAAGCAAAAGGAAACTAAAGCTATGTCCATTGAAAATTCAAGATCATTGTCTCTGAATGGTCTCCATAATATTGAGCCAGAAAAGAAGCACCTTTACACTTATCTTGTTCAAGTTTGTGGTCCTATCCTTCAATATGTAACTACCGATCATAGATTTGTAATTCAATTTGTACAGACCCTAATACATGCAAGATTAGAAAGGAAGCAAAAAAATCACAATGTAGATGAAAAGAAATCCCAAATTTGGAAAAACACAATTGTAAAGCATGAAGCTAAGAACTAAGGGCATAATGAAAAATCAGAATTCAAATTAGAAGCAACAAGAAAGAGAGAGAATGAAAAGAGTAACTCTATTAAGCTTATCACCTAACATTAGCATAAGCTTTACTTGGGGCCTAAAAGTAATTTTGAAAGTTTTGTACCTCAGCTACAAATGGAAAGACTATCTTGTCACACTTTCACAACTGGTTCCCTTGCATTTAATCTAGCAATTCAAATGATAGTATAATAATTTATGGATCAAGCTTCTCGGGTGTGGCTATGTAGGAAGACTATTTTTATATGGTAGTGTAGGTTGTTTTAGAATTCACAAGTCTTTTAAAATCTTATTCAAAACTCTAGTTCAATCTCACACAAGCTTAACAACATGGAAACAATAGACCAAAAATTTCAAGAAATTTATCATGCAATCTAAACCTCGCAACCCTAGCTAATTAATATAAACAAAATCAAGATAATATTTATAATATGAATTGCAAAAATTTGAAGAGATTAGGAAAAGATAAATAAAACATAAGATCTATGGTGTTTTAGCCTTAGAGATCCATTCCAAGAATTACATCCTCTCTTAAGCTCAACCAAGCTTGGTTTGACTCATCCTTATTCCTTCAAATTTGAATTGGGCATTTGAAGAACCTTCTTCAACATTCTTTCTTGCATTAAAAGAATTTCCCATTGTAATTCCTCACTTAAAGCTTTCAAAACTAAGAGATACTTCACTCATGTTTTCCTAGAGTTTCCTCACCCAAAATACAATGGAAATGATAAAAAAATAAAGATTACAAGCTCAAAAATACTCAAATATTTTATTACATAATAAAGCTTAGGTATAGAGATGAAGAAAATTAAAGGAGCTCAAACTCAGGTTCAATCAATTAGAAAGCAATAAATAGTTGCTGTTGTGTGTATGACAAGTTCTAGACTTGATTTTAGTGTGAAAATATGTTTATACTCAATAGAGATGAGTTTAGGGGCATTTTGGGGCAAAATAGACATTAAACCTGGAAATATTGGAAAATAAGGCCCTGATAATTAATTGTTAGAGATAGCAGTTAATTGTTAGAGTCAACCTAGAACTACCCAAGGCTAACAGTTGATAGTTAGCCTAATTTTCCCATTTTTGAATGGACAATGGCTAACATGGAACTGTTGGCCCATAACAGTAAATTGTTTGCCCCATTTTCTATGTAAACCCAATTTTTTTATGTTCAAACATTATTTTTCTTCAAGGGCTTTACAAGGAAAATTTCAAGGCATATATCCATAACACTTTTCAATGCATCAAATACTTTTAAACCATGTTTTGAGCTTTAAGAAATATAAATTCTATTTTACAATTAAAGACTAAGACTATGACACTAAGAGTCTTCCAATTTTTCTGCAAATCCTGAGCTAGCTTTGTCATCATCATGTTAATATAGAATATCTTCCAAAAAAGTTTGTAATCATCAATAGACAATTCTCAGCCCTTTGAGGTTAACAAGAATTATCTAAATATTCTTTGAATAAGTAATCAATTTTTTTTAAAAAAAGAAAAGACAAGAATTGCAGCAAATTTTATAAAATAATGCTTATCCTAGTTCTTTGCAACACTAATTGATATCCTAGAGTAGTAATTGCCATTATAAGAAATTCATCACTTAGTGAATGAAAAATATGTTAGTAAAATAGCATATTCCATCACTAAATAAATGGACTAATGGATTTAGTGATTGTTATGAGTGAAATTCAGTACGCTAGAAAAATGGGTTGACGAAGCCCCAAGCAAAGATGAATTCCATATAAGAGGAACTCGCTAAGCAGCCAAGGATGTTGAGCACACCCTCCGGCTTGCATAGTCAATAATCCGCTCTGCGCAAGCTCGCTTCATGAGCTTGTCCTCGCTGCCTGAAGGATGGTAGAGACCCCCAAGCTAGGAATATTGGCTTGTAAGATGAAGCACGCCACTCAGCTAAAGACCAGCTGAGATTGAGTAAACACCCTCTCAGTCTCTACTTATGAGGATAATCTGTAAAAAGTAGCCCAATGGGGCCCACCTACAGAAAGCAACCTACAGAAGTTGAATTGCAGAAGATTATATAGTCTTATACATTTAATGCTTGATGTAATGTATTTACAATTTGTCAAATTACAATTGTGACCTCCCATCCTCTATAAATAGGAAGAAGAGGATCATTGTAAGATAGGCTAGAAAACATATATTGAAACTCTGTAGAGTTTCCTTCAAAGCAATAACATTATCATGGTCGTAGGGATCGATGCTGCCCGATTTTAGCTGAACCACGTTAAAAGGATCCTTTGTTCTTGTTATTCTTCCTCTCCACCCTCTTCATCTCCCATTTTATTTATCCAGAAAGTAGCTTGGGGGTTCAAGAATTGAGTTCGATTGACTAGAATTTGGTAGAACCAAATTTCACCATCAACAGCGATGGATGCCAAAAAGTCATTAAATAGCATGTTAGTAATTAAACTAGCAATGAATTTAGGCATTCCATTAATATAATCCATCATTAAATGCCAACCTACTAATAACCAATTTTGAAAAAGACAAACAATGACTTATTTAAAAAGTTAACATTTAGCAATGTCACTTATTTAAAAAGTTAACATTTAGCAATATATTTTCCATTAATAATATAAATAGATTTTTGAAAATTTTCCAAATTAGCAATGGATGTATCCATTGTTAAAAGTGATTCATAACCTTATCTACCCTTAATTACATCACTATTCTGAGTAATCTTGGAAAATTATAAGCATTGATTGACTCAATTTTGTCACTAATTCCATTGCAAACTTGGGAAGATGTGCTAAGATTTTGGTTGTTTTTTAGATCAAACCAAGCAACAAACACCTTACAAATTTAGTCTAGCACACTATTCAACATATAGCACAAATTATTACAGAAAATAATTCATGAATTATCAAATTATTATTTATATATTCACATTGGGCAAAAAATGTTACTATTAGTAAAACTTTTGCATTCCAAAAATTCATATTCAAACTAAGACAAATAAAATCCTAGAAGTCATTCTCAATCGCCTTAACAACCCCTCTCTAAAGGTCCCTAAAGTACATATCTTGCCCTATTTATGTTTGTAAAAATACTCTTTTTGCCTTTGAGATTGGATAATTGTATCACAAGGTTTTTCAATAAAATTCTATTAGAAGATTAAAAAAATATTTGGGTCACTAATATTGTTAGGAATTCAATTTCCAGTTGATCTAGTTAAATAGTTCAATAATTTAACAGAGTTATTGCAAATTCAAGAATGCATTAAATTAGAAATGTAGTTAATCAGAATTATATCAAAATTCAAAAATGTAGTGAGATCAGAATTGCAGTAATGTAGCAAAAAATCAAAATAGCATAATGCAATAAAGAAAATTGCAAAAAAAATAAATAAATCAAGAACATAGATTTTTAAAATGGTTCAACTTCACTTGAAACTACAGATGAAGTCTACATCAATTGGATCAATCCTCAACTGGATGATCTCTTTTATAAATAATAACAAGATTTTAACTGGGCTCCTAAATAGCCAGTTTATAACAAGATTTACATTGGGCTCTTGTAAAACCTATAAATACAATAATACTACACCTTTAGCTTGATTGTAATCAACCTTACAACTAAAAGAAGGTGCAAAGGAAGATTAACCTCTTTCTTGTATCTCCAATTTTTGATCAACCTTAAAAGCCTAAAAATAACTAAGAATTGGGTAACAGAAAATAATACCAACAATTGAGATGAAAATCCCAATTAATCAACTATGTAATCTTCATAGAATTTGATCAAAGCTATTAATTAAATGTGATTTTGAGTGGCAGAGTTAAATCAGATGAGGCACAAGAATCCTCTCTGATTTTCATGCTCAAAGTGATAGAGAATTGTTATGAACTTATGCACTGAAATGAGAGTGAGAAGGTATTTCTAATTGCTGTAACTGATATTTGAAAAATAACTAATTTTTAATCCCTGAATCAATTTGTGAATTGATTCGTAGTAGTTATAACTAACTAATCAATTTGTGAATCGATTCAGTTTATGAAAATCGTGAAAAAGTTCATGACTAAATTGATGCATGAATCGATTTACCTTTAGTATAAAAAGATTATGAATCAATTACCTAATTGATTCAAAATATTTTCTAATATTTCGGTAAAAGCATTTTAAAAAAACTTTTCTTCATGAATCAATTTGTGAATCAATTCGAGTACATTCCACAAGATTCCTATGAATTGATTCATAGAGTAAAAAATAATTTTTTTATAAAAAAATTTAACTTGTGAGAATGCATTGAAAATATAGTTAGAAAATATTTGATTTAAACTCATTTTATTTGATTTATTTTTAGGTCAGATTAACTATTTTAGAAAATTATTTGGATAAAAAAACTAATTAGATTATACTTACAAAAGATCCTATAAAAATCAATAAATTGTAAGACTAGGTTGAATCTCTTAATATCTGGAATGTCACCTGATCAACTTGAAGTTTGCAAAATAAACAAACACTTAAAAGCATATGGTTAGATTATGACATCAACAATCTCCCCCTTTTTGATGGTGACAAACAATATTAGATAAGCATCAAAATATGCATGCAATTAAAGTTTTAAATCTTATCCTTTTCATTATCTAAAATCCCATCCTCCTCCCCCTTTTGGCACATCAAAAAGTAGTAGTGCCTCAATGAAATAACAAAGTTTAAAATCCAAATCATATAATAGGGATAAAGAGATTAAAAGATAGTTTGTAACTCAATCATGATATTAATCTCCCCTTGAAGTAATGATTCTACTTAATTTTAGACTTAAATGAAGACTTTACTTACTTCCCTTTCTGGCATGCATCACATATTCTATTCTTGGTGCAATTTAATTTTGGCAATCCCAACACTAAGCCCTTTTTAGAAAATTTTCTAATGATATCCATGCTAGTGTTTTCAAATCTTTTATACCAAATCCATGAGTCATCATTAATACTGACCAAACAAGTGGAATCTAAGTATGATTCTAAGTCTAGATTTATCATGTAGATATTATTAATCCTACTACTTACCAGCTTAACCTGTTTGTCATTATTGTTTATGACTAAGCATTTATTTGAATTGAAAATTACTTGGTTTCCCTTGTCACAAAACTGACTAATACTAAGAAAGTTATGCCTAAGGCCATCTATAAACAAAACATCATCAATAAAACAATTTGGTAGTTTGTCAACTTTACCAATTCCTTTCACTTTACCTTTACCATCATCACTAAAAGTTACTTTACCTCCTGTTATCTATGTGAAGGAGATAAACTTGTTCATGTTTCCTATCATATGGCATGAACAACCACTATCCAAGAACCACAGATTACTCTTGTGTCTCCCATAGACTTGCAAATAAACAATTACACTTGCATTTGTGGTACCCAGTAAGTCTTGGGTCCAAATGTGTTAGCAGACATAATAGAATTTTTGATAGAGGTAAGTGTTTTTGGTATCCAAACTAGTTTCTCATGGGGTTTCAGCTCATATGTACCATTTTTATACAAACAATGCTTAATATGATGTCTCTTTTGATTAAAGTAAAAACATGTAATATGAATGAATTTTTTACTAGACTTGACAGTTTTAAATTTTTCTTTGATCTCCTCTTGGTTTACTGTCTAAATAGTAAACCAGATTTGTTTTGAAAACCAATTTATATTTGCAACATATCATTTAGTCTCAATTTGCTATTTGTGAAACCATGTAAAGCCTTGGTCAATGTGTCTATCTTGGATTTGTAAATCTCACATTGATCACAAGCTTTATTTTCACTTAAAATTTTTTTACCCAAATCATACATATCATTTTTCTCTTTTTTAATATGCTGAATTATTTCAAGTAAGGCTTCTTTTTCTACTCTAGCATGTTTTAAATCCTTTTTAGCCTTTTTCAAAACATCATATAACTCTTCTTAGAGATCATCAGTTTCATCATCATCAACAGAGCTAGATTCATAATCACTAGAATTTCCATCAATTGAATTAAGCTCATCTTTAGACTAAAAGAAGGATTGGTTTCTAAATATCTCATTTTCATCATCAATTCTAGCCATGAGGTAGAGAAGTGCCTCTTCTTCAATTTCTTCTTCTTCATTTCTAAATTCAACTTGTTCATCATCCCAAATTGCTAGATTTCCTTTCTTGAAAATCAATTTTCTTTTCTTTCTCTCATTCTCAAGCTGTCTCTTTAGGAATATTGGACAATCTGGTTTAAAGTGCCCCAATTTTTCATATTCAAAGCATGTAGAAAAACTCTCTTGCTTATTTTTGTTTTGATTCCTCTTTTGTGGAGTAGGTTTCCTCTTTTCCTTATTCCTCTTTTCTCTTAGGAGTTTCTACAACTTTTTGCTTAGGAGTGCCATTTGGTCTTTCTCATCAGCTTCTTCATCTATGTCAAACTCCTTATCATCAGTTTGAAATGATTTTGCAGCCTTGAGTGCCAGATTTTTCTTCCTTTTGTCATCACCATTTTTTTTGTATCTCTTCAGCTCTAATTCATGCTCTTCTAAGTTTCGGTAGAGCTTCTAAATTGTTGGCATCCGAATCTTCAGTGATTCCTTTATGGCTATCACCTTTGGCTACCATTCTTTAGTGAGAGATCTTAGAATTTTATGGATTAAGTCTGCATTGTCAAAGGTTCTTCTAAGCAACATTAAATGGTTAGTTATGGTAGTGAATCTTTGAATGACATCTCTAATTGATTCACCCTCTTCCATCTTAAACATTTCATATTTAGACACTAACACATGTACTTTAGATGCTTTAAGCTAAGTTATGTCTACATATGCTACTTCTAAGGTGCCCCAAATCTGTTTAGCAGTAGTGCAATTTGAAATTCTTTACCATTCATTAGGGGAAAGTGAGTTGGAAATAAGCCATTTAACCTTAGAGGTAAGAGAGTGCTTCTTTCTTTCCTCTTCTATCCATAAAGACTTAGGCCTAGTTTTTATAGCACCATTTATCAATATTTGTGCTGGATTATAACCATGCTCTACAATTTCCCACATGTCTATTTCATTGGCTTCAATAAAGTCTCTAATTTTTTGTTTCCAATAGGTATAGTGATGTCCATTAAAACCAAGTGGCTTATTCATAGGAGGACATTCAGGCAACAATGTAAAGCTAGAATCTATTCTCTTTAGAAAAATAAAGAGTATCAAGAGCCAAAGCTTGGATACCAACTGAGGGTCCCAAAAGCATAGATCTTGCCCTATTTAAATTTATAAAAAGTACTCTTTTTGCCTTTGAGATTGGATACTTGAATCACAAGGTTTTTCAATAAAATTCTATTAGAAGATTAAGAAAATATTAGAGTCACTGATATTGTTACGAATTCAATTTCCAATTGATCTAGTTAAACAGTTTAATAATTTAACAGAGTTATTATAAATTCAAGAATGCATTAAATCAAAAATGCAATTAATCATAATTATATCAAAATTCAAACATGTAGTGAGATCAAAATTGTAGTGATGTAGTAAAAAATCAAAATAGCAAAATGTAGTAAAGAAAATTGTAGAAAGATAAATCAAGAACACAAGTTTTTAAAGTGGTTCAACTTTACTTGAAACTGTAGATGAAGTCTACATCCACTAGATTAATCCTCAACTGGACGATCTCTTTCATTAACTACGACAGGATATTAACTAGGCTCTTGAATAGCTAGTTGACAATAAGATTTACATTGGGCTCTTGTAAAACATATAGATACAATAACACTACACCTTCAGCTTAATTGTATTTAACCTTACAACTAAAAGAAGATGCAAGGGAAGATCAACCTCTTCCTTGTATCTCCAGTTTCTGATCAACCTTAGAAATCTAAAAACAACCAAGAATTGGGTAAAAGAAAACAATACCAACAATTGAGATGAAAATCTCAATTAATCAATTGTGTGATCTTCACAAAATTTGATCAAAGCTGTTATTCAAATGTGATTTTGAGAGGTAGAGTTAGATAAAATGAAACACAAGAATTCTCTCTAATTTTCATGCTCAAAGTGATAGAGAACTATTATGAAGTTATGTGCTAAAATGAGAGTGAGAGGGTATTTATAGTTGTTGTAACCAACATTTGAAAAATAACTAATTTTCAATTCTTGAATCGATTCGTGATTTGATTTGTAGTGGTTATAACTAACTAATCAATTTGTGAATTGATTTAGTTTATAAAGATCATGAAGAAGTTCATGACTTAATCGATGCATGAATCGATTTAGCCTCTGGTATAAAAAGATTGTGAATCGATTACCTAATCGATTCATAATCTTTTTATACCAAAGCCTAAATCGATTCATGCATCGATTAAGTCATGAACTTCTTCATGATCTTTATAAACTAAATCAATTCAAAATATTTTCTAATGTTTCAATAAAAGCATTTTGAAAAACTTTTCTTCATAAATCAATTTGTGAATTGATTTAAGTACATTCCACAAGATTCCTTCTATGAATCAATTCACAAAGTAAAAAATA
>JANHAO010012870.1:0-16134 GCA_026873985.1 Saraca asoca | reverse complement strand
ATGGAAAGACATTTGACATGACACTTCGGTCAAAGAAGGACACTGGCTGAAGATATGAATCCAGCCTCGAAAATATGCAACTCCCGGTCCGCAAAGCACAATGAGAGTTGGGGGGCTTATGTTATACACCAAAATCAGCCTCGCAAGAATAAGTCCCCGAGGAAATGAAGACTAGCCCTCACGATTCAGCAAGAAGCTTTCAGGGAGCTTTGGTAGACTTAACAAGAAAACAGCAACGACAAAGTAATTACAAGTACCAGACCATGTCTCGCTTATCGCGATGCCATGAGATACGGTCCAAAGAACTACACCCCGATGATAACGTGACTCCGTAGTAAGAGCTCAAAGGTCAACTTAACATAATAGTTGATCAATTTACTCGCACTCGCTTCATCGCTACGACGACCCTCACGGCTTCCCTAAGGCAAGGAACTCTCGCTTGAAACAGCAGAATATCTTACTTGACACAATAACGACTATAAGCCTACAAAGATGGCCCAAGAAGCCTATTTCCACAGCCTACAGCCGGAATGTGGTCTTTTCATTGTCTTTTCTCATTTATTTGATGATGTAACACAACTGTAGTTAGCAATTAATGAAACCTCTCCTTCCTATATAAATAGGACTGCATTGTTAGAAAAGGGAGGAGGAGGAGGCAATCTTGTAAACAGAACTCCTAAAAATTATTCAGTATCAATAAAATTTCCGCTGTGGACGTAGGATCCGGTGCCGCTCGAATTTGGTCAAACCACATTAAAACCTCCACCTCTCTTCCTCCCGGCTCACCTCTCACAACCCTTCAAAAGCAGCATTGATTCCCAGAACTCACATCTGGTTAACAGAAGTTCTGGTCCTTCATATGAATCAAATTTCACCATCAACATGACATAACATATGTTGTTTTATTCATTAATAATTAATGTTATGTTTTCTCAATTATTCAATAACTAGAGATATTTAGAAATTATAAATATATTTACAAATTATCTTATAAGCCAAATTTCCATTGTGATTTATTTGTATACAATTATAACTTCAAGGACTTTATCCTAGATAGTATATATATATATGAAGCATATACATATTTAAGGCTAAATTGATAAAAAGGCAAAAAATATAACCTTTGATGAAACATGCTAAGTTATATAGTATCCATGTCATTACAACAATTGTCTCTAGGGCATTCTATACAAACATAGGAAACTTTATTACCTTAAACACATTGAACTTAATTCCTTGATCCTTAACTCTCATAGCTAGTTTCCTTTCTACACATTAATCAGGATTCTGCATGTTGCTAAAAATAATGTACCTAATAAGATATATATCTTAGAGTCTTCCTCCATATCCAAGACTAAGAAGTCTATAGGTAAAGTCAAGTTCTCAACTTTAACAAGGACATCTTTAATCACTCCTTTCAGATGTTTTAGTTTCTAGCTACTATGTCATTGTGGTTTCATTAGCTTGTCTAAGATTGAGTTTTTTTAATATGGACAAGGACATCAAATTAATGCTTGACCCAAATCACAAAGAGCTTTACCAAATACTGATTCACGATGATACATAATATTGTAAAACTCCTTGGATCTTTTAGTTTAGGAGGCTTCTTTTGTAAAGTAGTGTCACACTTTTCAGTATGTGCTATAGTCCCAAAGCCCTCCAAATGCTTCTTTCTTGACAAAATCTCTTTCATGAATTTGGCATAATTGAGCATCTATTCTAATGCATCAATAAAAGGAATGTTGATGTGCAATTTCCTGAAAACCTTAAAAATTTGGAGAAGTTCTTATCCATCTTGTGCTTTTGAAATCTTGTGGAAATCAAGGTGGTGGATTATAAGGCTCCTATTCAATAGGCTTTAGTAGTATGGGCTTTTCTTGAGTTATTGCCACATTTTATATGAACAAAGTCTTCATCTACACTTTTCTCCCATTAAGTTTCTTTTCTAGTTGCCACAACTTCAAGGAGTTCTTTTCCACTTCTCAATATTATGGCTTTGCAATGCTCCTAATTCCCTTCTCTATCGAGTTCTCTTTAATATTGCTTAGGAAAGAACCCTACTAACAATTATTCAATGCACTAACTAATAGCCCTATTTATACCTCCAAATTATGAAAGGGAGCTATTTGACTCTGAATTATGGTGTTAGTCTTGGCAAACATATCTTCTAAGGATGGTTTCTTCTCTTGTGTGGACATTGATTCAGAAAACCTTGGGAGATAGATGGATGGCTTCAATGAAGATGTAGCTCCTTGATTATTATTCCAAGAAAAGTTTACATGATTCTTCCACCCTTGATTATGAAATTTTGAGTATGGGTTATTTTGCTACCTATTGTAATTATCAATAAATTGAACTGTCTCAACATTGATGGGGTATTGTTTATGAACATGATTTCCCACACAAATTTCATAGACCACCAAAGAACTTTAGGTTGAATGGACCTCCATGATATCAAGCTTCTTAGTCAATGCAACAACTTAAGTAAATAATATTGTGATGGCATCTAATCCATGAACTCTAACTACCTTTTATGGTGCTTCTCTAAGGAGGGCATTGATAGCTAATGGTAGCCATTTCATTTAGCAGATCATATGCCTCATTAATTGACTTCCCCGTAAAAGCACCTCCTGCTATAGCATCAATTCTTGTTTCAATTAGGCCTACCAAACCATTATAAAATGTTTGAACTTGAAGCCATTTTGATAGCCCATAATGTTGACATCTTCTAAACAAATCTTTGTACCTTTTCCATACTTCTTAAAGTAATTTAGAATCATGTTACACAAAAAAAGTAATTCCATTCCTCATTTTTGCAGTTTTAGCAAGTGGGAAGAACTTGGCTAAAAGCTTTTGAGCTAAGTCATCCTAAGTAGTAGTGATTAATCATGAAAGAAGAGAGCTCAATTAATTCTTTACTTTGTCTTTGAGTGATAATAGAAATAATGGTAGTCTAATAGCATCATCTGAGGCCCTATTGTGTTTGAAAGCATCACATATCTCTAAAAAATTATAGGCATGAATATTAGGGTCATCATTAGGTAGTCCTCCAAAGTGCACTAGAGTTGGAATCATTTGAATGATCCTAGGCTTGATTTCAAAATTATTAGCTGGAATGACTAGTCTCCTAATAGAGGAATGGATGTCATCAACTAAAGGTACAATATAGTCTCTCAAACTTTTAGGCTCTTCAGTTCCATTTGGATTTGGTATCGTGGGAATTGAATTGATCCAACTACACTATCTCCTTATTTCTTGATCTAGTTTGCACGCAAATTACAAATAGTGCTGAAAAAGTTCAAAGTAAAAAAAAATCAATTTGTATTAATATTAACAAGATTAGAAAAAAAAATTCCCTAGTAATGGTGCCAAAACCTTGTTGTGAACTTTAGCAATCAATACAATTGTGCAAGTATACATGGTCAACAAGTAATAGAGAATTGATCTAATCCTATTAAGTACTAAAATTGCCTTGAATTGATTTTATTTGAAAATAAATAAAAATAGAAATTCAATGAATATAAAATCAAATCATAAAAATTCATCTAAACATAATTTATATAATTAAGAAAGATTAGGATATGTAACTTTACCTATTTTGAAGGAAGTTAAATTATCACTTCCTATTCATTATCACCAAATCTTCTTATCAATCAATACTCTAATGCTTAAATCACCTTTTTTCGATACATAGAAATTATATTACTTTAATCCAAATCACTATATTCCTACGTGTTGTTATGGGTGGTTCCCTGGTATAGGATAAAATGAGACGAACCCAGCCAAGAAGAGCCTTAAGTCGCTCAGAAGTGTTAAGCCCACAAAGAAGGGAGGTTGGCTCGTTGATCGCGAGCATGGAATGCAAAGTGAGCTTAGAAGATAGGAGTCCATGTTCATCAGGCAGAACTGACCTCAGGTCACTTAGAGGGGTGAGCTGCATTTGAAATATTCACCTTGCAAGCTCAAGGATTAACCCATGGCACCACATGTTGCATGACCTATGTCCTAATCAAAGGAGTGGCCCTCGGTCTCAAGGTATAAACGAGTCTAATCAGCAGCCAAAAACATGCCTTCCCAGTTGGGAAAACAGCCCTCGAGGGAAGACACCCACCTGCAGACCTTGCAAGCCTTATTAAGTAGAGTCTAAATTACCTGTATGGAATAGCTACATGATGTAATTAGTGTACAAATTGGAAAATTACTGTTGTAACCTCCCTTTCTTCTATAAATAAAGTCAGCAAATTGTAAGAGGGGGGAAGAAAGGGGAAACTTTGTCAAAATACTGAGATAAAGGCATGATGGAAACCTTGTGAACAATAGCTCCATCTGAATAGTGAAAACCACTGCTTTAAAGGCAAATATAATCAGCGTGGATGTAGGGGCCAAACTGGCTTTAGCCGAATCACAATAAAAAATGCTCTTGATGTCTGCTTTTCTCCTTCTTCACTCTTTTGCCTATCTGTTTACTTGCTTGCAGCTCATATTTCAGGCGTTGACTAAGATCTGGGTTCCCTAAACCAGATTTTACCATCAACACATGTATTGATAATTTAAAAGAACTCATTCAACAAATGTTTTATCAAGATTGTACCTGTAATATAGATGTATTCCTATTCTATATTGAATAAGTATCTCCTAATCAAGAGTTTATGATTAAAACCTTTTTCCCATAATCATTTAGATCAACTCATAAATCTTAAAAATTGTTACCAAACACCTCAAAGACAATTAGGTTAGAATAGGTAAATAATAATCAATGATGAATAACAATAAAAAGCTTCAAAATATATTCCATCAAGGAAAAAGATCCATTATAGTCCTAAGAAAAATTATTAAGTTTATAATTATAAAATTAAAAAGCATCATTGTAATAAGAATGCATAGAGTAAGCATAAAAAAAATAATGAATGAAAATTTGGCAATAATTTGTGAAAAAATGGCAAACTCTTCAAAAGATTTCGAAAGAATTTCCAATCATAAGCAAGCTCTGTTCCGCAATTCCTTGTAGCTATCACCAAATGAAATGCTCAAGATGGAATTATGCTTGCCTCTTACACACAATGCCTCGGTACAATTCTTATTCTGCTTGCTATACTCTTTGTTGTGGTGTGCTCTCTCTTGCCTTCTTTTATAAACCAAAGGGTGACTTGCCCTTTTGAAACAAACGATCGAATGATCATCTTTCCAATAAAGTGAAGGGGTTGGATAGCCCTTTACTTTAAAAATATCATGTTACACTTTTTGTTGTTATTTGATTTCTCTCTTTTTTTTTTCTTTTTAACTCAAGTGCTTTATCTTTAAATTTCAATTTTATTCTTATTGGCTGAAGTTCAAGTCCCCTATACTAATCGAATTTCATCGTCAACATTTTGGCACCGTCTGTGGGGATCCATCTACTTTCTGAAGTTTCCACTGCAGCCTAATCATGGCCAGAGGAAGAATGACTCAGAGTTCCACAGCTCCGGCTTCTCAACAGCACACCGCTATGCCCGAAACTCAAGAGGCTCAAATGCCTGACCAATCCCGATCAGCACTCAAAAACACAGTCAGAGAATTGGCTGAGACTGTCAAGGTGCTTGCTCAAGCACAAGCATAAAATGCCCCAAGGCAGGAAGAGATCATGGCACAACTCCAGCAGCTTCGTGAGGAAGCTTAGAGAGAAGTCCGCGATGATCGTGACAGCCAGTGATCGGGGGGTTTGCAGTGAGCAGAAAGCTTCAACCCTCAGTGCGAAGATCAGCATCCTGCAATGGAAGAGGTTCTCCAGAGGCTGAAACAGCTTGAGGAGCACCCACAACCTCAAAGCAATCAACCTCGCTACAAGGAAACCTCATCATTTTCTACGGAGATCGAGAAGCAACCTCTCCCGCAGAAGATCAAAGTGCCCGTTATCCCGCTGTACGATGGGAATAGCAATCCCAATGACCACCTGGACACGTTCAATACTCAAATGGACCTCCAGACGATTGACCCCTTGGTGAAGTGTCACGTCTTCCCTGCCATGCTAGGGGCAATCCCTCGTGCTTGGTTCAAGTGCCTTCTTGCGTGCAACATCGGTAGCTGGGAAGAGTGCCAACGAAGATTCGTTGACCAATACTGGGTGCTGAAGAAACAACTCGTGCCCCCTTGCCACCTTGTGATGATTTTCCAGTGCAAGAATAAGCCACTCAAGGATTACGTGGCCCGATTCAGGCACAAGGCTAACTCCGTGGAGAATCCCTCAGAGGAAAGTATCCTAACAGCTATCTCAATGGGACTCCGTAAGGATGGTAAGTTGTACAAGAGCCTCTACAAGTCTCCTGCTCGAGATCTTGCTAAATTTTATGATCAAGTGACTAAACAAATAAGATAGGAAGAAACCTTCAGAATGGAGGAACCCAAGTATAAAGTGAGCCATAATGGTCCCACCACGGGTAAAAGGAGGAGCAGCGAGAGTCACGACAACCCCACTCCTTATCTTGCAAAGAAAGCAAAACCTCAGCGACCTGAAGGCTACTTCGAAAGCTATAGTATCCTGTCAGACACGCAGGATAAAATCTTCCTCACAGAAAGGCATAACGAGGATTTCAGAAGGCTTAGGCCAATGAGGGTACCCACCAAGTCCAGAGACCAAAGTAGATTTTGCGTTTACCACAATGAGGCTGGACATACCACCTCAGAGTGCCATGCTCTGAAAAACACCATTGAAGGCCTCATCAGAAGGGGTCGGCTACAGGATTACATGGCAGGACCACCCGAGCAGTGTGCTCAGTAGGCTCAGTGAGTTATCACCCGAGAGCCCGAGCCCTCCATCCAAACTATATTTTGATCCTGTAGTGCTTGATTGTACTAGCCACTGTGTGCTAAATGAATGAAAGTTACCGATTGGCTAAGACGCTATTTAGACAAAGGAGTTTTCACCCCTCTCCTACAATATTCGCTACAGCAAACGGTATTCACCTTGCTACAGCATAATCTCTACAATGTATTTGCTACAGCAAACGGTCTTCACCTCGCTACAGCATGTTCTCTACAACACCATTGTCTCAAGCAAATGGTTTTCACCTTGCCATGACAAAAACTCAGCGAACGGTCTTCACCTCTCTACAGCGAATGGTATTCACCTTGCTACAGCATAATATCTACAATGTATTTGCTAGAGCAAATGGTCTTCACCTTGCTATAGCATGTTCTCTACAGCACCATTGTCTCAAGCAAATGGTTTTCACCTTGCCACAACAAAAACTTAGTGAACGGTTTTTACCTCGCCATTGCTGAAATGGAATCATCATGATTACCTACAGCTCTCGTGTGGACAAATTTCTCGCGGCTTTCATGCAAATAAATTCCCACAATTTTTATGTGGACGTATTCACTACATCTCAAATGAGATCCCTCAGGCATAGCTCACTCGTGACCTCTCTCTCTCTCGCAACAAGTCGAGCAATCAGAAAAATGAAAGCATAGCCGACCGACCAAAAGGAGAAATTCTCATTAAATTGTCATAAGTTTACATACAATAATGCGTGAAGCATTCATTACAGTTTTCGAAAGGAGAAGAACTTATCCCACATAAAGACCTCCACAAGCGAGGTGACAGTACATCAGGGGAAAAAGACTGAAAGCCTGGCACTACGACTCCTACAAAAAGTAACCAAAAGGCTGGCTACTAGTCGTCAGGCTTGCAGAAGAGCAGCAGCCCCAGAGTTCCTCCTGTATATTCCTCTGGCACGTCTTCCTGAGCCACACACAACAATTTAAAAAGTCATAGAAGCTGGCTGGCCAGGCAACAACACCACATGCAACGGCCGGAGGAGGTGGCCAAAAGTCACCGTGAGAACCCCATAGGAGTCCGCCAAGCAGATCCTGTGCCGGAGCCACATGCAACAGGCTATCCACGTCTCCCACCACTCTACAATAGGCCATCCATGTCTCACCAAGCTTCACCGGAAGCCAAGACACCAAAGTGCAGGGGGCTCTTTAATCTCCACCATCGAGTTTCTCTAGGACGAAAGAAAGAATGCCCCAAGTTATAAATAGACCCACTCAGATCTCTGAAGAATCTAGAGAAAATCTAATCTAATCTTCATCCAGCGATTCGAAATGAGTGGCAATGCCATGCCAACGGCCAAAAATGGCAAATAAGGAAAAGCATGGCCTAAAGCAGAATGGAAAGACATCTGACATGACATCTTAATCAAAGAAGGACACCGACTGAAGATACGAATCAAATCTCAGAAACTTGAAACTCTCGGTCCGCTAAGCAAACCGAGAGTTGGGGGGCTTATGTTATACATATAAAAGTGGCCTCGCGAGGATGAGTCCCCGAGCGCGACAGAGACCAAGTTCCCCACTTTGACGAGAAGCCCATGGCAAACTTTGCTTTGCCCATTAGAAAGTGGCAATAGTGGAGTACTCTAAATACCAGCCCCGCATCACTCATTGCAATGCAATGACATTGCGAGGGAATTCGGATACATTTTGAAGAACCGTCTCCCCGACGAAGGACAACCCAGCGAAGGAATTACTAGGCCGGATCATCGATTGATCGATCACTCCAAGCCGCTTCCTAGCTACAGCAGCACCCAGCCCACTACAGTAGAACCCGCAATGCCCTCGAGCCAAGAATCCCCTGCTCAGGGTGCCAAACAACAGACACAAGTCTACTGCCCACCTAGGGAAACCATTCAACAGCCTACTTTCTGCAATAGCCGGATTGTAGCCCCTTCTTCTGTCTTTTCTCATTTAAAGTCTGATGTAACACCATTGTAGCTGATAATTAATGCATGTAACCCCTCCTTCCTCTATAAATAGGATTACATTGTTAGAAAGAGGAGGAGGGTCTTGTAAGCAGAAACTCTACAAATTACTTTACATCAATAAAATCTAGGGTCCGGTGCCGCCCGGATTTAGCCAAACCAAGTAAACGTGTAGTTCCCCTTTCTCTTCTGCTTCCTCTCGGTCCTTTCTCTTCCACACTTCAAAAGCAGCATTGGGTCCCAGAACTCTTTCCTGTTGGCTGAAGTTGGAGTCCCCCATACCAACCGAATTTCATCGTCAACAATCCTTTACTTCTTCAAAACTTTCATATATATTACACTTTTTTTTTCCTTTTATGAGCTTTCAATATTTTATTTCCTTTAAAATAATTTTAATAATTAATTACAATAATAAATTAAATCATAAAAAGATGTCATTAAATTACTTAAAATAAATGTATAAAAATATATAATATTATAAATTTATCGTCTAAGTACTGCCAAAATTTTAATGGAATTTAGTGACATGAGTTAACGTTCCATCCCATATATAAAAATAATTGTAACTTGCATTTAAAAATTCTGAAATGATGGACACATACGTCATTTTATTTCTAATGTTAGAAGCATTAGCGTTTCAGATTAAAAACATGAAACCACAAACATCCTATGATAAAATCACCTTTATTTGATTCAAACTAATTTTTTTATGATTATATTCATGGCATGGTAGTAATATTTATTAAGAATTTGATTGAGTTGAGTTACAATTTGACTTCGTGTAAAAATTGGAACATGGAGATGAAATTAAACCAACTAAAAATACAGGACAAATTTAAAAAGAAAGTATGAAAGTTAAGAAATGCAAAATACATTTTAATCAAAGATATTTCATTTTTATCATAAGTTTGACTTCAAGATTATTGTTTTAATTTATTTTTGGTAATTTGGAGATTACATTTTAAATAAGTAGTAAAGTGATAAGCATAACCTCAATGACCTAGTAATGATTGCCAATGGCCTAACAAAACAACCAAAGCCAATTTATCCAATGACTTCATTGAGCAAAAGACCCCTTCACCCTTTTGCACATTTATAAAAGGAAGATATGAGTTTAATTTATGATTATTAAATACTTCACTCTCTTATTTAAATTCTCTTGAACTTTATCATCAGAGAGACTTTGGTGCTCTCCACCATTCAAACCTTTTTGCAAGTGACTTCTGGTCATCGCGTCTAACTACTGGAGTTTGGAGTGTTCGTTAATTGGCATTGTCTATGATTTGATAACATATGCAAAATTCATTTTCTACTTCTACAATATGATGATTCTATTTTAGATTTTTCAAATTATGATTTATGATAAATTTCATTTTCGTTTTTCTTCCGATTTTGCATCATTGTTTACATTGTTGTAAATTGCAAGCAGTTCACTCTTATCACTGTGAACTTTGGCATCTGGCTCCAAAGATATTCAATAAATTCACTATGATCACTTTGATTTGTTAAAGCTATTTTCCTTAACTTTGATATTGATATATTCTGATCATTGTTTGCACATATTGTTGCTTAAATTTGTCAATTTATTTTGTTTAATTTTGAGCTCCTACTTTGTTATCTCAAAGACTTCTATTTTTGGATCAGTTAGATGATAATTGATGAGATCCTTTTATTAATCTATATTTTTATATTTAATAAGATATTATTAATTGAAGCATCAACATGTGCATTTTGAGTTGTTCATTTGATGGAATTTGAATTCAATATCATATATCATAATCTTCATTAAGTTCATTTTGAATTTATAATAGCTTGGTCATTTTGATGATAATTCTGCTACTATCCTTCATCATTAATGATCATAACTCTTTTGGAAATTCTCATGGTCACACTTGTCTTATGATTCATAGAAGCCAAATTTAAATTTTTTTTATTTCCTTCAAATTAAGTAACAACAAAATACAACAAAATGATGAGGGATGTTCTCCGCCAAGATGAGGAATTGGTGATTATAGTAGAACCTTCATGGACCAACATTCTTTTCATCATCATCACAGATATAGGCATCATCTTGTCACCATTGAGATCATGATGCTAAAATGCTATATGGAGAAAATCTGCAATTATGCATAGAGCTTGAGCAAATGCAACGAGCACTACATGGGCAACTTGATGAGCAATACCAAGATGGCCAAGATCATTACCAACATAACTGTGATTATTATTCTAATAAGTTTGAAAGAGAACATACATATAACTCTCATTCCAATGAAATATGGAGAAAAGAAGTGAATTGGTCTAATGGTTGTAATCATCATAACTATTAAGAACATGATGACAAGGAGAATTTACATCATTTCACTCTGAATATTATGACATTACTAATATCTTAGAACTTCAAGACCCTAATCAATTTAGGGTCCTTTGATGAAACAATCGACCTTTAAGGGCATGTTGAAGCATTTCATACAGCAATGTTACTATCAAGAGCAGTAGATGCAATAATGTGTCGAGCATTTTCCACCATATTGAAGAAGATGAGTCTTTACTAGTTTATAAGCCTAAAGCTGAACTCGATTAGATGATTTCAGTATCTAGCCAACCAATTTTTGTCTCATTTTACAACCTCCAGAGTGCATAAGAAAACCAATGTCTCACTCATGACAATAAAACAAGAGGAAAATGACCAAGGGGATCGAAAAGATCAACTCTTCTAAAAGTAGTGATTAACTAATTATACACCACCAAACATCTCGTTGAAGACAATTATGGATGATGTCAAAGAAATCAATTTGATGAAATTGCCACCACAAAATACTTTGAAGCCACCACCATTGGGTATAAACAAATATTGCTTGTTTCATAGGCACTAGTCCTATAATATAGAAGCATGTGTAGACCTAAAGAATAAGATCAAAGCGTTGATCCAAATAAGGTATTTCCAGTACACGAAATATGGTCATGATGATAAGAAGCAACCATACAAGCCGTGGAACAATTGAAAGGAGCAAGAATGATCCCAATCACATTCCTCGAATACACAGATAGAGAACAAAGGCAAAGAGCTTGGAGGAAAGCTGCCAACAGTTGCAATTGTCATGGAGACCATTGCTAGAGGCTTTGCAAGAGGAGGAATATAAAATATTTGTGAAAAAGTGGCATCTACGATTGGTAATGATCATAGGAAAAAAGTGACCAAAGTAAAAGCCAAATCCCATGATATTTTTTTCCAAAATGACTACCCAATGGTGATCACAGTGATTAATCATAACTATGCCATCAATAGAGTACTAGTTGATCAAAATAGTTCAACAAATATCTTGTATGCTCATACAATGAAAGGAAATGCATATATCAATAAGTAGCCTCACCCTGTACCAAGGGAACCTGACCGAATTTTTGGGAAAGCTGGTGCCTGTCCTAGGATCGATCAAGCTAAGGATAACTCTAGGAACATGCCCCCAAGTGCAAAACTTAGATGTTGAATTTTTAGTGGTGGATGCACCAAACATAGCTGATAACGCGATCGTCAATAGTAAATTGTTGAATCAAGCTTTGGCCATCATATCAACTCCCACTTGTTTATGAAATTCTCTACCAACAAATGTACCACATGAAGGTGTTATATGAATAACTTGAACGAGGGAAAAGTGTCCAAAACTAGGGATCAATTGTAGTTGGAGACATAACTAGTAAAGAAAAAGCACCGATTGTCAAATGAAGAAAAGAAGAGGTAAAAGGGTAAAACAATCTTATATTTTGGCTTATTGTATTTATGAATCTTGTCACCTCATAGATCCAAAACTGGTTTTTGTCAATATTTTTGCAATAACAAGGATATGCGCTTCTATTTTCTTTTAAGCATGAATTCAAAGTTGCTACTAGATAGAGGAGCTTAGAACGACTAACAAACTAAAAGTATAACTTGGAATAATCTGTTCAAACCAAATGAGTGTAATCCAATAAACAATACGACACAAGTTGCCAACAAGCATAGGTTACTCAAACCTATAGCACAAGCTACCAAATAAGTGTAATTCAATCAAAAAACAACACAAGTTGCCAACAAGCATAGGTTGCTTAACCTATGGCACAATCTACCAATGAGCATAAGTTGCTCAAACCTATAGCACAAGCTGCCAACAAGCACAGGCTACTTAAACCTATGGCATAAGCTGCCAAAAGAGTGTAATTACCCAAAAATATGACACAAGCTACCATCGAATCTGATTTGCTTAGGTGAAGCTCAAAAGTTGGCACAAGACATCAAACAAAACAAAGCAAAGTTCAAAGTCTTCAATAGAGAACACCAACTAATCAAAGCAACTAAAAGCATCACACAAATCATGAGGAAGGAAGGCAAAATATTCAAAGATTGACTATGAACAGTAATGAGATATAACTTTAATCATTGATAATTCTTGTCATCAGTATTGATGTAGGATATCAAATGACTTTAAACTCATGGTGCAAGATGCCTAGATAACAAGATAAGCCAATCAGATTTTTGGAATAGAACTAAATGGAATTTGAGAAGTATTTGATGCAAACTAACATCACTGGTCGTGAACAAAGAGCATGATAATAGAAATCAACTGAGATCTCTCATGCAATCATGAGGATTAAGAAGAGAGTAATACATGGACTATCTCAATAAGCAAAACATCCTTGTATAAATGATCATCATATTAGTTTGATCAAACAATCGTAGTATGTCGATAGCTAAAATAATGTATAGCAAAACAAGTCATTAGACCAACAAAAATGAAACATTAATATCAAAATTTTATACATGAACAATCAAGTCATTTACAAAAGTCTCTACATTATGCAATGTGACTCCTATAGCCTACATTTAGGGAACAAATTTCTTGCTGATTCTTTCCCAAATCCTAAAAGTAGTCAAAAGCTATCATCATGGTTACCTTGTTTGTCTTAGATATTTGCTCGTTAGTTGGCTCTCCACTATCATCCAGATTTACTCTTATTAGTTCCTTTGTTCTTCCTTGTTGGACCATACCACTAGTAAAGAATCATCAATCAAATCTACAAGAACTATTTCTAGAAACTTTTAACTTAAAATCCATTATAGGTAGACAATGATTCATTAATGAACTTTGAAATCCACTGTCACCCTAGCTTGAGCACAATTCAGTAGTAAAAATAATTTTGATAATCTAGAGAATGCAAATCTTTGTAACCATTGGAAAACAATTTGTGATTTTCTTATAAGTTTCCTTTTCATTATTCAACATGACATTCAACATGCTATAACAAAGCAACACTTGACCCCAGATCTTTTAGGCAACATCATGTTTGTGATAGAAAACATCAAATTCCTTTTGAATGACTCCAATTTTAGGGAAATACATCTCTAAAGCTCACTAACAAATGTTAAGAACATGCAACAATGAAGAATCAAAATGGAACATAGAGAAAATTAGAAAAAGATCAAGGGAAAAGTATGAAGTTAGTGATCACAATGAGACGAAGGAAATAGCTTGGACAGTGGGGTAGAGTGGGAATTTAGAAGCTAACAAAGGGCAATCTGGTAAAAAAGCCAATGTAATGGGATGTTTGGTTTGTGTAATCATATATTCTAGGAATCTTAATATTTTTGGGAATATAATTTTCAAGAATATTACATTACTATATTTGATTCAACTAAAATAATTTCTAGAAATGTTGCAATAATTTTTTGTTAACTTGTATATTTTTAGAAATATTGTTGAATTTTCAAAAATGTGTCGCCGAAAAATTGATTGGTCAATGGCGATCAACACTGGAGAGTTGACTAATCATCAAAAGTGAACAGTAATCAATAGCATTATAGGTGGTGGTGATCGATGATCAATAACAGTATGTGGTATTAGATTGAAGTGATAATTGTAGTAAAGCATTAATGGAAGGGTGAGCAAAATAATTTTTTTATATGATTAAAACATTCTCATATTATGTAAATATAAGAAACTCATCTCCCTCTATAGGAATACTTTAGGGGAGTATTAGACTAAATCCATTTTCAAGAAAGAACATTCCTAGGTAATTTTTTTTTTTTAATTTTGAACCAAATATGAAAATCTAGCATCCTTGATAAATTCTTGGGAATGTAAAAAAGATCTTGTGAACCAAAAACCTAGTAAGGGGTGCTTGGCTTACAAAATTATACATTCCCAAAAACCTAAACATTCCCAAAAATGTGATTCCTAGTAATATCATATTATCGTGTTTAGTTTAATAAAAAATATTCCAAGAAATGTTACAATATTATATTTTAATTAATTCATATATTTTTAGAAATATTATTAAATTTTCAAAAATGTCCTCATCAAAGATTAATCAATTAACACAAAAAAAATTGACAGGTCAACAATGGTAAGTAATAGTCAATGAAAGTAAGTGATAGTGGGTTGGAGTGATACTGGTGGTAAGACAATAATGGATGGGGGGAATAATCTTTTTATATGATTAAAATATTCTTATGTCATAAGAATATACACTACAAAAAAAAAAAGCATTTTAGCGAACGAAAATAGCGACTGAAAAATTTCGGTCGCTAACTGTGACCGAATTGAGACTGCTTTGTGACTAATTACCTAAGAAAAAAATTTGAAAATTTTTTACGATTTAGCGACCGAATTTTTCGGTGGCAAAATTTTTGGTCGCTATTCGGTCGCTCTATAGTAGCAAATTGTGAAAAATTTGAATGTGTTTTGGAAAAACTTTAGCGACCGAATATTTCAATGGCCAAATTAGATCTTCATCCTTTAGCTACCGAACTTTTCGGTCGCAATTTCCAATATGAAACAGAGGATTAAAATGAAAAAATTTCACAGGGACTAAAATGAAAAATTTTTTTTACTGGGGTTATTTTATATAATGTTCATAGTTTGGGGCTGAAATACAAATTAACTTTATCTTTTTCCATAAAAATATTTGCCCTAACTCTTCTCTCTCCACTCTTCTCGACTCTTCCAGAACATTGGTCCAACCGACCACATAGCAGTCCATCGGATGCCCATGAAGTCCAGGTTCCGTTTTACACACGGGCAATGCTGTTAGGGAATTAGGTCAGGACATCGGGTTTCGATCAATGAGCTCCAACCACGAGGGACGCTGGGAGAATCCTTGGCAGACTTTAGAGGAGAGGCGTGACATGAAAGCACTAAAGGCCGAAGTGGCAATTGGCAGCTGTGATTGGGAATCGACGGCGCCGCTGTTGGTACTGGGGTTCGAGATCGGGAGTGCCGACGGAGAAGCCATGGTAGCGCGTAGATCTCAAAAACCCCCGTAAGATTCTGTCACTTTGTCGAGTATGCTTAGCCCTTTAGCTTGTACTTATCCTTATTCCTATTTGACATTTTTATTAGATAATGGACCCCAAGATGGATTCAGG
>JANHAO010012869.1:0-16135 GCA_026873985.1 Saraca asoca | reverse complement strand
GCTTAGCCTTTTGTATATAGGCTCATTTTGTATAGAGAGAGAGATCATCTTTAGAGAGACCATACTGAGAAAAAAGAGAGAACTCCGTAGTGAGAAGAGAGAGCTCTGAGAGAATGAGCCATGGAGCTCACAAAAGAGAAACTCTTGTAAAACTATGTACACAGTAAGCATCTTCTAGTAATAACACGCTACCGTGGACGTAGGGGTCTAAAGAAGGACTTTGGCCAAACTACGTTAAAAAACTATGTTGTCTGCTGCATATTCTTCTTCTTCTCTCTCCAAACTTTTACACCAGGTTGTAGTATAGTAGTCCACCGAATCCCTTCCTGTTGGCTGAAGTTCGGGTCCTCTGTACGAACCGTATTTTGAAGTCAACATTTGGCGCCGACTGTGGGGACTCCACCTGCATCCTGGTTGATTTTTATCTGCTCAAATCTCACCATTACTGGAAGCTATAATGATAGCAGTAACAGTATTCGAATAGCCTTCAATGCTTGCAAAATGTTTCTTGGCATTTTTATTCCATTCCATAGTTTGATTCTTATGCAAAAGCTTGAACAATGGATCATAAATAGCCATTAATTGGGATATGAACCTAATAATGTAATTTAACCTCCTTAAGAAACCTCAAACTTCTTTCTTTGTGCGTGGTATTGACATCTCCAAATTTGCACGAACCTTTTCAGGATTAACTTTTATTCTATTCTGGTTGACCACAAACTCTAATAGCTTTCCTAACCTCACTTGGAAAATGCATTTTGTAGGGTTTAGTCAAAGTTGACTCTTAGCCTTTTAAAAAGTTTCTATAAATCAATAATATGATTTTCTTCACTTTTTGATTTGACGATCAAATCATCAACATAAACTTTTACTTCTTTATGCATCATGTCATGAAATAGAGTCCTCATTGCTCTTTGGTAGGTTACCCCAGCATTTTTCAACCTAAATAGCATCACTTTGTAACAAAAAGTTTCCTACAAAGTGATAAAGGTGATTTTCTCCATATCCTTATGATCCATCTTGAATTTATTATAATCACAAAAATAGTCCATAAAAAATATTGAATTTCTAATAGTATTATCAACAAGGACTTCATATGTGGCAACGAAAACTTATTCTTTAGGCTTGCTTTATTCAAATCTTGATAATCAAAACACATATGCAATTTAACCCATTCTGGATATTTGGCTACTATAAGGAACCTAATATCTAATTACTTTTTAACATTTTCTCTGATCTTTAGAGACATATCAAGCTTTCTACACCTTAACTTTTGCTTTATAGGCTTACATTCTAGCTTTAATGATAATGTATGGACAACTACATTTGTGTCCAATTTTGGCATATCTTGGTATGACCAAGCAAATATATCCTTATATTCACAAAGAAGCTTGATCAAGCTTTCTCATACATCTTTTCTCATCGAAGTATCAATCTTGACTTCCTTTATTCCCAGATTAATTATCTCAACTGATATTTCATGAGGTTGGATCTCTTTCTCCTTTTCTTTGACAAGCCTTAAGAGTTTTGTAAATGGGTCAATTTCTCCTTCTTCTTCAATCTCACTGCAATATATAGGATTGTCAAAGTTATATATAGGGGTCATAACACTATCATTCTCAAACTAATCTCTTTGAAACTTAAATTTAGTAAAAGTGCATATGAAGGAAAAACAGACTAGGGTAAGAAAATATAGAATGGAATTCAAGGGATATGAAGAATAAAACAAAATAATGATGATGATGATGATGATGATAATTAATAAATAAAGACATAAATGATGAAAACTAAACACGCATTTTTATTTAAAGTGCACATTGGAATGAAACATGTAGGACCATTTTACAAATAGTATCTTATAGCCCTGAGTATATCCTTAAAGAGTGAAAGCATAGAATTACTTTAAATGAAACTCTATGACAATAGGAAACTCGGAGATATCCCAATTATTGAGTGTGAAGTTTAGGGAGCAAGGGTATACCAAGCTAACACTTTTAATGGTGTAGTGTCCATCCTTGATTGCTAGAATTTGGTTAGGAAAGGTGATTCCTACACTTCAAAAGCTTTGTTTGATGTCACATATAAGAATCCCCTCATCTTTTAACTTTCAATTTTTCAAGCATGACATCCTTTTTTTGCTCTTTTCACTAGTAACCCTCATTTTATCAACGATTGTGGGTTTGGATCCTAATCCAAAGATTTCAACATTTTTAGGAAGCTTAAAAGGTTCCTTTTGACCTTGCCCCCTATTTCTTTAATCCATTCCCTAGTTTAAACCCATTTTCCAAAATGATCTTAACCATCATCACAAGTGTCATAGGTAGACATGGCTTTGGAATTTGAACTCTTTATCAGATATAGGAAGTATTAGTAATCTTAAAATTTTGAATGCACTTTCAATAGCCTCTTCTGTGGCCTTGATATATGGAGTAGATGTTAGTTTCATGATAAGTGGATTTTCTTCTTCTGATACAACCACTAATTTTTTTTTATTATGAATCTTAGTTTTTAGTGTAGGGTGGAAGGGCACCACCTTTACTGAATGAATTCATGGTCGCCCATGCAAATAATTGTAGGTTGGTGTGATGCCTATCACTTGGAACAATATATTGAAAACATTTAAGTTAATTTGAATTGGGGGTTGAATGTCATCAATAACCTTTCTTCTTGTACCATCAAAGGCTCTCACTACTATAGTGTTTGGTTTCATGTAGGATTCATCGACAGGGAGATTAGACAAAGTTGATCGTGGCATCATATTTAGTCAAAGGCCATTGTCTACAAGAACCTTTACTATGATATGGTCTTTGCATTTTACAGAGATGTGAAGTTCCTTATTGTGTCTCTTTTCTTTAGATGGTGTTTCGTCATTAGTGAATATAAGGTAATCATCAGTCATGATGTTAACAATAATACCACCAAGCTTTTGAAGAGAAATATCAGGACATACATGAGTTTGATTCAACACTTTCATTAACACCTGCCAATGTAGCTTAGAATTTAAAAACAATGACAATAATAAAATTTGGACAGGTGTATGATTCAATTACTCAATCACTTTGTAATCACTTTGCTTAATGAGTTTCAAGAATTCACAAGTTTCCCCTTCTAATACATTTTTCTTGTATGTCCGAGGCCTCTTTTTTACCTTCTTTGACAATAATCTCCTATATTATCTTTTTTTCTTTCCCCTTTCTTTATCTTCTTGGTTTTTCCATTCTCCATTTTTCTAACTCTTCAAGACTATAATAGTAAGCATTGCAAGTAATGCCTCTAGTCCCAAATATGTTGGTAATAGATGACACTAAGGTACAATTGGGTGTTGTCACGATAGGGGGATGGTTGCTATCTGGAAGAACTTGACAGGTATTGTTCCATAGCACTTCACTTGTCTTTTTATAAGGGAAAGACCTGAGCACCTGAATTTAAAAGGTTCCAAAGTATGTGAAGCATGTACTTAAGGTGATCCTGAAGTTGTGTTTTGATTATAGCAAATTACCAATATACTTGAGGAGCTAAAAGTAGCACCAGTTAAGCTATCTTAAAAGAAATGAATAAGAAGTTTGTCATCATTAGCATAGGATGCCATTTTTCGACAATATAAAGTCAAGTGATTTATTAGGTAGGAAGACCTATTAAACTTTGTAAATTTAGGTATTTTGAACTTAAAAGGAATAACCATATTAAGTACTAGGCATAGCTCCGCTACATTTGTGAGCCCATATCCATTAGTCTATTCTATTGTTTGTGGTCATTTTTCCAGAACTTCTAACTTCCCTTTATTCTTGAGGTTATCATTTGAATATTACATAACTATTTGATCATCAAAGTCATGGTTCTTAGGTGAGTCGTGGGGTCCTCCCATTGTTGTGAAGTAGAAAGGTGGAATAGGACATTGATATTGGAACCCTGGGGATAGGTATGAGAATGTTTGAGGATCAGATGGTGCTGGATTGCCCCTGGGTGCATTTTGGCATGATAATGGAGGTAAGTTTGTGTCACGAGGAGTAAAACCAAGAGAAAATTTAGGGTTTTTGGGCAAATGCATATCCTAATCTTGATTTTGATTGTCTAATGAAGGTCTCTTATTGTCATTGGTTTTCTCAATTAAAAACCTCATAATCCTTGCGAGTTATTCCTTTAGTTTATTAATGTCTTTTCTCATTTTGTCTTGAACCCTCTCTTGTTTATCCATGACCCTTACATGAGAACGAGCCTTGTATGAATGTCATAATTGCAAGGTTTATTTTTTGAAATGAGTTATGATGTAGTACCTTTTGTTAAATGTGAATTAAACTTAAATGAGTTCAAAAAAAGTCATAAGAAAAAGATGAGAAAAGAAAAAAAAATGCATGAATGTTGTGATATGAATCAATCTTTCAAAGATAACGCTAAAGGGATATTCATTTTGTACTAATTCTCAAAAGAAATATAGATAATTCATTCATTACAAAAGCATATTGCCATTCCAAATAAAGACAACCTTTAAACTTTTAGAAGAATTTGCCCAAGTACTCTAAGTCCTTGTAAATATTAGCTAGGAATCTTTGTGTCTCACTTAGTGGAAGGCTTACTTCTATCCCACATGCCTCTTTTGCTCTTTTTTTTTTAGCCTTTTCAGTGATCATTCAAGCATTTTCAATTAGTTGATTCAATTGTTATTGAAGATCATTGTAGTTTTCTTGAAATTGTATGCTTCTTTGATACCAATATCTATCATCTTGAAACAAAGTGCTTTGCTGGGTTAGTTATTGAATTTTATCATGATAAGCAACCAATTGTTCATTTGAACTTTTGTAGGTCTAATCAAAGCAATAAAATTCTCATGATCCTTTCTCACAACAACCTCTTTGAGATTTTGACGCTTTTCTTTATACTTCTTAGTTTTATGATGTGCTTTTTCATTTTCTCAACTTAAGTAGCTTTACTAACCTACACATCATTCTCAAATGACAACTTCTTATTCTTAGCAACCAATATAGTCTGATTCTTTCACACCTGATGATACATCACCTAGTATCTTACCTCCACTCCAGCTTGATAATCAATTAGATTATTAAACATGTGCATTGGTGGTTTGGGACCATGCATTTTGGGAGTGATTTCCTTTACGAGATTGCTAGAATATGTAGCCAAGGGTGATTATGTTATTACATGAGCTAGCTTCCACATGTCATATGAACTTCTAGGCCTCAATTACCTTTTTGACCTTTTAGGTTCCATCTTTATCTTTATAGGACAACTCTATGTTTGATAATCTATAAGTTATCAGGATAAACTATTTAGATACTAATTGTTTTATGACCATAGTAGGCGTATAACTTGTTACACTTCAAAGCCTAATGAATGGGACCTATGGTTTCTCTTCACATCTATATAAGATTGGAATATGATGCATCCATGGAGTTTTCTATAAGACTTTTTCCATTTCTTTAAAGTTATTTATCTATTGACTTCTCATTGGTGTCTTACATGACCATTTTATAACATTGAGTTCTTGTAAAGGATTTTTGTATGAATAAATGTTTGACTTAAATTCAATCTTAGGATACTGAAAACAATTCAAGTGAAGGTGGTGGCTAATCATTAATACTGCTAACAATTATATACATTAATAAAACATGCAATTTCCTTCCATCATGTAATGGTTGAGAGACATCATTTTTTCTATTGAGATTATTGGGATAAGATTGACGGTATGCTAAATTTTCACAAATAGCTTAATTACGTGAGCATCATTGTACCCTTTCACTTTTGGAAAGAATACTAACCCATAGATGGATAGAGTTTGCATAGCTTGGTGTCACAAGTTAGCCTTATGCACTAGTTTAGTAGGAAAACATATTTTTTTGACACAAAACTTGGTAGATAAATCAAGCATAGTATAAAGGTCTTCTAGCGTGAATTTGGAAGTAATCTGACCTGTGTACTATTTTTCTAATTTTCTCAATTTCAGGGATATTTATATAATTTTAACCAGGGTAACTTTTCAATGTGAGTAGATAAGCATATGGTTATGATCATTAGATTTTTAGCTTTCTGTAGATGTAAAATAATGTACAAATCCCTTCTCAAGTTATGAGTAAAGGCTTTAATGTCAACTTATAAAAAGTATATTTTATCTTGCTATTAGGCCTTTGGCTCATAATACTTTTTAAAGAGGGAGTGCCCAATGACCCTTTGTAAGGAATTATGACACTAGTTTAGGGGTTGGAGTGTGTGATTTGGTGCCTCCTTTACACACTCCAAGTTATGTAACGAGGTTTAATATAAATCAAAGAAGTAGCCCTTTTTCAATTTATGTTGTCCCATATTTTATCCAGTTTTGCTTGTATTTTCCGATTTTATATGAGTTACATTCTTTGGTGCCTTGTTGTGCTTGTTTTTTGCTTGCTTTGTGCTATATGATGTGTTATTATTGCTCTTACTTGTGAATAGATTGTTTTCCTCAATTTTTTATCTTTTAATATGCTCTTTAATGCTTTATGGCAACTAGCTTGCTTTCATATGGTAAGAGTAAGTGCTGTATAGTGTAGTTTATGGACTTTCTAACCCATGACAGATGGTATTAGAGTGGTTTTGAACTATTTTGGTTTTGCCTTGGATTTGCTGTTGAGATTAGAGACACATTACAATTTTATCAAACACTACACATATTATCAAACTCGAGAGCAGCTTAGGGTAGATGGAGGAAATGTTCAAAATAGTTAAAGACATGCAACAAAATGATATCTATGAGCTTGTTAGTAGGACAAGGGAGTAGGAATTAGTTGCTAGTTAAGTAGTCATGATGGAATTTTATTTGGGACTTGATTAACAAATCTTAAGAGCCAATGTTGAAGGCAACTTGGGGGACACTGTTAAAGATTTGAGGGTTGAGCTAGTAGATGTGAAGGCTCAATTAAGAGTTCTCACTTGAGTTGTTAGGAACCAAGGCCCTAACCATAGAGGATAAGAATATGGGTTTATGAAAGTGCCTGAGTCTCGCTCTTATGGTGGCAAGCAAGATGCCAAAGAGTTAAAGAATTTTCTCTTTGATATGGAATAATACTTTCAAGCGGTAAAGCTAGATTCTAAAGAAGTTATGGTGACAACAGCAACCATGTACCTTATTAGCAATGCTAAGCTTTAGTGGAGAACTAAGTATGGGGATATCCTAGTGGGTCGATGCATCATAAACTCTAAGGGGGATTTGAAGAAAGAATTGAAGTCATAATTCTTCCCAAAGAATGTAGAGTATATTGTTACATGCCATCTTCTGGATTTGAAACAAATAATTGTTATTCAAGAGTATATGAAGAAGTTTTCAACATTGATGTTAGACATCTGAGACATGCTAGAGAAGGATAAGAGGTTCTTCTTTCTTGAAAGCCTAAAACCTGAGGCATGAATTGAGCTCCAGAGAAAGTGAATACAAGAATTACCTACTGCCTTGGCCACCACTGAGTGCTTGACTGACTATCACATCGACAACCTTAGCAATAAGCCCTAAGGAAATAATATGTCTTCCTTCAGTGGAAGTAAGGGACAATCGAACAAGCCTAACAAAGGTAAAAGTGGATAGCAAGAAAGGAGGATCCAATGACACGTGCTTAGCATTGTCTTGCAATACCATTAACATTGGGGGAAAGAGGCCTCGAGCATGTTTTTTGTGTAGTAGTCCACACAAAATGACAAAATGACCTTAAAAAGTAGCCCTCAATGTTATACAAGTCATTAAAAAGGTCAACATATGGAAAGTGAAGACTATGATAGCAAATAGGTCACCATGAGCATAATGATGGACAATGGTGCCACTCATAATTTCATCTCTGAGAGGGAAGCTAAAAGGTTAGGCTTAAAGTTGAACAAAGACATAGGCCACATAAAAGTTGTAAATTCTAAAGCCTTCACCACTATAGGAATGGTGAAACAAATAAGTGCTAGTAAAGCTTGGATCATGGTAACAAAGAATAAACTTCGTGGTCACCTCAAATGGACAACTTTCATGTTGTGTTAGGGATAAAGGTCCTCTTAATGCACCAGGTCATAGATATTAGGTGAGAACCCAAACATTATACTAGTTCAAATGAAGTAACCTAAAGAAACTAGGCTCTTGTTTGCTTTACTGCTTATTAGGGGTGGAAGAAGATAAGAATCTTCATTCGTAGCAGTCTTAGCAGGTAAAGAAAGTGAGGAGAGGAAGTCATGCCTCAAGAAGTTTGAAATGTGATAAAGACATTTAAGGATGTGATGTTAGACTAACTACCTTAGAGACTCCTTCCACGGAAAGTGATAAATCATAAGATTGAATTGTTACCTGGTGTAAAACCACTACTAAAACACCTTACCATATAACACCACCAGAATTAGCTAAGCTTCAAAAGCAATTAAATGAGCTCTTAGATGTAGGGTTCATTTAACCATTAAAAGAAACATTTGAGGCTGTGGTGTTATTTTAGAAGAAATAAGATGGTAATTTTCAACTATGTGTGGACTATTAGGCCTTAAACAAGGTCATTGTACAGAAGAAATACCATATCTCTCTTGTTCAAGACCTCTTTGATCAGTTGAATACTGCCTATTACTTGACAAAGTTATACTTGAGGCTAACGTACTATCAAGTTAAAGTGGGAGACAAAAACGTGGTGAAGACAATGTGTCACTCGTGAAAATGCCTTTGAGTTTTTGGTTATGCCGTTTAGGTTGGTAAATGCTCTTACTATATTTTGCATCCTTATGAACTAGATTTTTCATGACTATCTAGATGAATTTATTGTTATTTACTTGGATAATATTATTGTTTTTAGTTCCATACTGGAGGGGCATATGGTGCACTTAAAATTGATGTTTGAGAGATTGAGGCAACATTAGTTATATGTGAAGTAGGAAAAGTGCTTATTTGCTCAAGAGTGCATCAAATTCCAAAGATATGTTTTAAACACAATGGCATTTGCATAGACATGAAGAAAGTAAGGGATATCCAAGAGTAGGAACCTCCAATAAGGGTGATTGAGTTAATATTCTTCTCAGGGCTTGCCAACTATTATCGTAGATTTGTGGAAAGATATTCCAAGAGGATAGCCCTACTAATAGGCCTTTCAAAGAAAAGGGTGGTTTGGTAGTGGATTAAGACACACCAGACTGCATTTAAGGATTTGAAGCAGGTTATAACTAGAGACCATGTACTCACCTTACTTGATATCACCAAGTCCTTTGAAGTGTAAACCGATGCTTTAGGTTTTGCACTAGGTGGAGTCTTGCTTTGAGAGGGACATCTTGTAGCTTATGAAAGCCATAAGTTATCAAAAGCTGAGCAGAGATATATAACACATGAGAAGGAAATGCTAGTGGTCAGTCATCACCTGGAGTGTGGAGGCATTACTTACTTGGGTCGAAGTCTGTGGTTAAAACTAACAACACTATATTCAGTCACTTCTTAACCTAAACAAAGTTAGCCCCAAAGTAAGGCCATTGACAAGAGTTCTTGGCAAAATTTGACTTCAAGTTTGAGCACAAGGCGTGGACCAATAAGGTTATAGATGCTTTTAATCACAAGACCAAGCTTGTGGCAATGACCTTGATGGTATGCATGATTTATAATTGTGTCACTACAAATAAACGAGAGCACATCAAAGAGAATCTCGCTAAAGAGGACAAAACTCATCAATTTTAGGTGGAAGATAATCTACTATAGACAAAAGGGAGAAGAATCTTTGTCCCCAAAGCTAGCAACTCGATGAAGGTACTTTAGAAGGAATATCATGATACATTATGGGTTAGCCATCCAGGTTGGTAAAGAACTTATGCCTTGTTAAATCAAGGTTACTATTGACCATAGATGTGTAGTGATGTAATCAATTACACTAAAACCTATCTCATCTGCCAGCAAGATAAGGTCATGAGAGATAAGACTGTGGGACTTTTCGAGCCATTGTAAGTACCCAGTAGATAATGGGAGAGTGTCACAGTGGACTTTATTTCTAGCCTTCCTAAAATGAAAAATTTTCCATTATTTTGGTAATGGTAGATCATTTTTTGAAGTATGAAACTTTCATCTTAGTTCATAGTATTGCAAGATAGAGGAAATAGTTTGGTTATTTTTCAAGTTTGTGGTCAAGTATTATGGTATTCCCCTGGATATTGTGAGTGTTCATGATATTAGATTCATTGGACTTTCTAGTCCAAAATTTTCAACTTTCTTGGATCATAGTTTAACATCTCATCTAGCTATTATCCTTACATTAATGGCTAGACCTAAAGATTTAATAGCCTTTTGGAGGAGTACTTAAGCTACTTTGTAAGTGCTAATCAGAAGAATTGGTCCCAGCTATTTGATGTTACTTAGTTTGCTTTACTGCTCAAAAAAGTTCTACTACCAATATAAGTCCATTTAAGATTGCAATGGGTCAATAGTCACTCTTACCCTAATACAATGTCCAAGCCATATAAAGGTGTAAATCAAAAAGAACACCACTTTACAAAAAATTGGAAGTTAAATATGGAAGTTACAAAAGCTTATTGAGAGAAAGCACTAAAAAGAATGAAGAAGTGGACAAACAAAGGGCATCAGGATTAAGAGTTCAAGGTGAGAGATTTTGTACAGGTGAAGTTAATGTCAAAATAACTAAAGAACCTTAAAATCAAAGGCAAGAGATTGATTTGAAAGTATGAGGGTCTAGTTCCTGTCATTACTAAAGTTGGAAAAGTAGTTTGCAAGATTGCTCCACTGAGGTGGCTAAAGATACACGATGTCATTTATGTTTGCAACCTAAAGGTGTATCATCCAAACACTATAGATTTAACTTGCAACCAAATTACTGGGCATAAAGTCAATCTCAGTAAACAAAAGTAGAAAGTAGTTGAGGAGATTCTAGTAGAGTGTGTGGTGATTGTGAGGAGGCACCCATGGAGAGGGTTCTTAGTGAAGTGGAGGGTTTGAGAGATGAAGAGACCAACGGGAAGAAAGATAAAGACTTAGTAGATTTCAAGGAGCAAATTCAAGCCTTTCAAGTAATAGAGTCTATGAGGACGTCTACCAATTAAGTGGGGAAGAATGTCACACATTAGCCTTATGGACCAATTCAGTAGGCAAATATACTTTGTGGATAAATCAAGCATAATATGGAGGTCTTCTCATGCGAATTTGGAAGTAAGTTGACTTGTGTACTATTTTTTTATTTTTTCCCCATTTTGGGGCTATTTATATAATTTTAACTAAGGTAACTTGTCCAGTATGATTAAATAAGCACATGGTTTTGATCCTTGGATTTTCAACTTTCCATTGATGTAAAATAATGTACAAAACATTTCTTGAGTTAAGAGAAAAGTCCTTATGTCAACTTATAAAAAATATGTCTAGTCTTGCCATTAGGCCATTGGCTCATAATACTCTTTTAAGGGAAGTGTCCAGTGACCTTTAGTGGGGAATTGTAGTACTAGTCTAGGGGTCAGAATGTATGGCTTGGTGTATCCCTTACACACTCCAATCTATATATTAAGCTTAATATGAATCAAAGAAATAGCCTTTTTCAATTTATGTTGTCCCATATTTTATCCAATTTTATCTGTATTTTCTTGTATTATATGAGTTGCATTCTTAGGTGCCTTATTATGCTTATTTTTGGCTTACTTTGTGCTAGATGGTGTGTTATCATTGCCCTAACTTATAAATGGACTGTTTGCCTTCATTGTTTATCTTTCATTATGCTCTTTAATGCTTTGTAACTTGATATATTTGTCCCTCAGTGTCACAAGACTAACCACTAGCTGGCTTGCTTTTAGGTGGTAATAATAAGTGCTTACGAACTAACTTGTGAACTTGCCAGCTTGTGACACTTGCCTTGTTCACTATCAATATGCTCTTGGATGAATTTCATCATGTAATCAAAAAGTAGGCAATAGTTGTCATTTTTCTCTTTCATGTGTTTTTTCAATTCACATATTTTAACTTCCATTGACTTTGACAATTGCCTCTTAGCTCCTTTTCCATCTCAAAAATATATTTTGTCTTTTATGACATTTCTTATGTCAAGCAACTCATTGTACTTTTCAATGGTTATGGTCATGTTATGTTGATTAAATGTAAAGCAACGATAATATGGATCCCATAAATGCAATATAGCTTTTTTGCATAGGTCTATCAATCAAAACAAACAAGAAATATTCTAGATTTCCATATTTGGCTTGGAATTCACCTTTCTTTTCCATATGGAGCCAAACTTTCATCAATACTTTAAGGTCATTCTGTTCAAAGTCAACCTTCTCAATTTTAGGCAATTAAACAATTTTCTCTTGGTTAATGTAATCCTTTTTCTATTGCTGGATAGTTTTTGAATCTTATAGTAACTTTAATTGATTATCAAACCCTACCATATATTCAAATAAAGTCTCACCATGTTCCATATTTCCAATGCGAAGTACTGAGTATAATGAATTTTAGCAATATTATCCCATGATTAAATCATGAATGCAAGATGCATAAAGAATACAATAAAGAAAATATGTTAGTAAATTGCTGTGAATATGAAAAAACAAGCAAAATTTTAAACATAATAAGCTATGGCAGTTTTTTCTAAAAAAATATATATAGCAGGCCGTTTACAAATTCTAAACACAATTGTATTCTTGATCTTTCACCAATTGTACTTCATTTACATTTATGACTTTACATTTGAGAATTCAAATAAAGGAAAATTACATTAATCTTATAAAGTCATTGTATCATTTTTAGAAATAAACTTCCTTATCCTATGTATATTGAAAATAAAAAGATTATGGATGGAGCATTCTCTCATGTGTCCAAGAAGGTAACAAGTTTGCCTAAGCTTGTCTCAATTAGTGTTAATTTCGACCTTTAGTACCTAATGGCTGAAGGTTCTCAAATTATACTTAGTATCGCCATTGCAAGGCTAGTAAGAACCTCAATCTCACCCATGACATGTTTCTAATGGAAAAGGTTCAATTTAAGTGGGGATGTTTCACTACCTTGCATGGAGACTAATAATCTCACAACGGCATAGTTACTTTGCCCCCTAACTAATCTTGCAAGGTTTTTAAGAGCCCGAGTGGGGAACTCATGTATATGAGTGATTGTGCACAATATGTGAGAGAACTTACACACCAAGCTATGATTATGACAAATCATACCAAATAAAAAAAGTAAAATAAACGTGTAAATGATATAAAAAGAAAAAAAAATTAACATATGGGCAGCCAATAATGAGTCCAAAGGAAAAATCCAAAAAACAACAAACAAAACATAATGGTTAAACCTTGATTACTCTGTAATGGAGTCGTCGAGCTATTGTAATGTCCCCAACAGTAGCTTGTGATGTGGATAGGCGGACGTTATGCATAAATAATAAGTTTATAGCATAGTATTAAATACACAAGATGCAAATTTTAAATGTGTACAAATTTGAATAAATAGAAGAAGTCACCGCTAATCATTTTTTGCGATGAGATTGGAACACCAAAATAAGGTTTACATAATTTAGAGTTCATATTTAATGGTTAATCACTTTTAGGAAAGGTATTAGCACCCTACGATGTCCATTCATAAAATGGTTACAAGTTTTTCCTAATATTATCTTTCAATTAAAATTGATAGGTTCTTATATAATTTGTTTATTTACTTTTTAAAAAAATTATTTTTTTATATCCCATCTTATTTCACATAATATCAAAAGTAATATATGACTTAAACAAGTACGAGTGACTAAAGAAACATTTGATTTTGGGGACATGCTAATATGTTTACAACAATAACTATTAAGCGATATTAAAAAAAAATTGTAAAATTTCAATTTTGAAATTGAGAAAAATTGCAGTGTAAGGAAAAAAATTGAAGAGGGTACTATTTAATAAATGTCAAAACAATACTGACATCTTCCATTTTTTTTTTTTTGCTTTAAAATTTTTTAAGGAAAAGTTGATCAAAACAAATTAAAAGCTTTAATATAATTAGTGTCACATTCTTCCAATTTCATGGTCAAATTCAAACAAAATAAATACCTCAAGAATATTGAAAACCACCATTATTGTCCTTAAAATTGGATCCCTCAATTTTGATTCGTCATAGGCATAATTTAAGTTTTATTTATATGCAATATAGACTTAAACTAATGTATAAAGTGAAGTTCGATTGTAATATATTACTAAACTTATAAGCAATGTTCAATTTAATTATAATACAAAAGTTAAGTTAAAAAAATTTCTCCATATATTGCATAAATTTTACTAATGTGGCACATCATATTAATTTTATTAATTTAATTAATGTGTCAAATTTCCAACTTCATGGTGTTAGTCTTGCTGGCATATATTCTTCAGTTTTGATGTTGAAAATCAATTTTATTTGATGTCACGATCTAACTATATGCTTTTAAATGTTTATTCATTTTACAAACTTAAAGCTAATCAAATGACATTTAAGATACCAAAAGATCCAGCATTAGTCTAAGTTTTTATTGATTTTTCTAGGATCCTTCATAAGTGTATTCTAATCAGTTTTAATCCAAATAAATTTCTAAAAATAGCTAAACTGAGGCAGAAATAAATCAAATGAAATGAGATTAAATCAATTATTTTATAATTATATTTTCAATGCATTCTTACAAGTTGAATTTTTATAAAAATTATTTTTTACTGTGTGAATCGATTCATACAAGAAATCTTGTAAAATGTACTTGAATCAATCCATGAAGAGAAGTTTTTGAAAATAATTTTATCAAAATATTAGAAAATATTTTGAATTAATTAGATCATCAATTCATAACCTTTTTCCACCAAAGGCTAAATTAATTCATGCATCGATTCAATAAAGAAGTTCTTGATGATCTTCATCCGTGAATCAATTCACAAATTGATTCATTAGCTGATAACTACTCCAAATCGATTCATAAATCAATTCAAGGTCGAAAAGTTAGTTATTTTTCAAAAATCGATTACAATGTGTTGACGTTCGATTTTAGTAATCGGTCAACCAGAGGTTCTTGAGTCCAAACTATTGTAAAAGATGAGAAAATACAAGAAGATAGCAAGAGAAAGAAGAAAGAAAAATAGAGTAATCACACAGGATTTTAACGTGGTTCAGCTAAAGTCAGTATGGCTCCTACATCCATAGTGGTTGTATTTTGCTTCTATGCAGTTGCTTTACTATTTAGACTAGTAGAATAGGAATACAAATGTTCTCTCAATATTTTGATAGAGTTTCGGCATCTATTTTTACTTTCTTTCCACAATGATCTATTTCTCTCCTATTTATAGAAGTGAAGAAAGTTACAAGTATAATTTAATAAATTGTAAAACTATCATTAATGCCGCTGCAGGCAATAAATGCTAGGCATCAGGCAATAAATGTTAGGCAAATCATTGTTAGTTTTTAGGGGCTGATTTGCCAAGTGGGAGTATTTCATACTACTGACTAGACTTCCGATGCTCTGTAACTGTGCCTGGGGTGGTTTGCTCAATGACTTAAGGTTGCTAAATGATTTGAGCATGCACTTGGGCAATCTGCTAGCTTGGCTTCTACAACCGTACTCCAGAATGGGCAGCCCCTTTTGTCTTAGGCTAGTCCGTTGGACCTTCACTGGCTCATTTCACTTAGTCATGAAAAATATCTATAACACTAGCCCCCCAACTCTCAGTTTGCTATGTGAGCCAGGAGTTATACCTTGTCAACAAAGTCCTTATTTGCAGTCTGCAGTATGGTCAAAATATTCTTCCACAGTGTGCCATGTCATTAGTCTTTGCTAATAGTTTATAGAGTGTTGTCACTTCGAGTTTCAATCTTTCATTTCATTTGCACCAGGCCCTGCCTCTGACTATTCATGCTTTATAGTTATTAGTGCGGTAACCTTATTTTCTTCTAGTCTGTTTGATCATGAATAGCTAGATATCCTTTGGATTCTTCGGTGAGACCAAGCTGGTCTTGATAAGGGGCGAGAAGCCCTTCTTCTTTTTCTATAAAATGATCTGATCAGTGCTTAAGCCCCACATGTTTCTGATGGCCTGGATCTTTGGTGGAATTCTACGATATGTGTATGGCCTGCTAAGTGATAACACAATATTTGACACAATTATTTGTCCTCATACTTAGCATTTTAAGTGCCAAAATGATATGTTTCCAACTGTGTTAATGTGTATTTGTGAT
>JANHAO010012868.1:0-16135 GCA_026873985.1 Saraca asoca | reverse complement strand
GCTTGAGTGCTAGCAGATGTAATTATGGGTTCATTTTTCCTTATAGCATAATCAATGTCCATACATCCTAAATGAAGGAGAATGTATTCTTTCCACACTTTATAGTTATCTCCATACTATAAAGTGTGGAAAGAATCGAGATTCATAATAATCCAGAATTTGCAAAAACAGGGTATTTTCTGAAAAAAAATTTTTTTCCAGTAATTCTTAAGCAAGGTAAAGGCTTTCAAGCTCTGATACCATATGTTAGACTTAAATTCATCAAAATATGAAAGCAAAAGGGATTGAATTACCTCCTGCCATTGTTTACGATGTTGTTGTGATTTGAGATTTGGCACTGCTCAGGAGCTTCCAATGCTTGTACTTAATCTCAGAATGATGGAATTCTGTTGTATGGATCACTCTATATAACATCGGAGATCCGAACTCTCCTTATATAACACTCAATCTATCATTGAGTTACAATTGCATATTGGCCATTTAATGCAGAATAAGATTTGACTATAAAATTCAATCATGTCGTCCACCGGCCTATTTCTAAACGCCAGTTACTGTTTATTCCAAAATTTAGGCTGTTGTAGTCAATTTTTCAACTGTTCTAGTTATTGCATCCTACTCCGACTATTCATGTAATCATATTTCAACTACTCTAGCTTGTAGTCTATAGGTTTATTTCGACTATTTCAACTTGCAACCAGAGTTTAGATTGCAGTCAAACTTATCTTACAAGTAGCAGTTTCAAGAACAATCATACTTCCTCAGGGTCAGTGTTGTCTCCGACTCCTATGGAGCAACCACCAAAAAGGCAGCACCTTATACCGGAACAGGTATCACTCTCAATGAAATCACCATCGTGTTAGCCAACTCCGAGTTTCTTGACTGCCAAGAAATCAGATGAAAGCAGGAAGGAGTACAGCACTACTGTCGGTCATAGCAGTGCACAAAAAGGCCTTGACTTTAACCTGCCGGAGGGCAGGGTCCACGGGGGCGGCCTCATGCTATACTTTGGAGGAAATCTCAAGAACGCAATTGATGGTTTATGAAGGGAATCTTGTGACTTAAGTCTGAAACTGGCAGATAGATTCATTTTATGAATCAGGAAACATTTCCTTCCTAAACATTGTGTATATAAGGTGAGCTGTTTGCGCAATAATTCTGTGTACAGCTGTTGTTGATCATTAGACTAATTGTTTATGGTACTATGGCTTTCATTCTTCATTGTAATGTAAAAAAATGGGACGAATCCTCCAGCCTTGGACAGCATATTGGTGTAAGTGCCTGATTTTCTGGACTTTGCTGCTAGTCGCAATTGAAGCACTATGCTTTTTCTCTCTTGAAAATCAACATTTATTTTATTTTAATTATTGTTATTTGTTTTTAATGAATTTGTATAACACTATAACTAAAGCTTGTTCATAACCTACGTCGACAAGGCAAAGTCTATAGAATACCGAGACTGTCTAATTCGAGAGAACGAGCATAAACAAGACGTCTCAGTCTCTGAGAGCAGCATTTCCCTCTGTTGTCTCTCTCTGACGAAGAATAGAAAGCAGCAAACGGATTTTCAAGCGGCATCGCCATATACATGTAATTCTCTCCTATTCTCTTCATCGCTAAGTTTTCTTCCTCATTCGATTTCCTTTCACGAATTTTCTCGGAAAATATCGTTTTGCCTTGCTGCGATTTAAACGCAATCTGTGAAATTGATAACATCCACCACGAAATCTACGATAATTAGTTTGATTCCTAAATTACCGACTGAGAACAATGGAGAAGAAGATACTTTAGATGAATAATTCATAATTCGTGCCAAAACGAAATCAATTACCTAAAGAAGGTGTTTTTCGATGTAACAGTCTTGGATTCTTCGTTCATGAAGTGCAGGAACAACTAATGGAAAAAGTTCGTAGTCACAGCAACGTGAAGATTTCGAAGGTGAAGGCTTTGAGTGACAACGTTTCGCTGATGAACACAGAGATAGATGAGCAATTGTTGATCGGAAGAGGACGCTATCACCGATCAATGAGTCCAAGCTTTCACAGTTACGCTGAGAACGTCGACATTGGCTCACCTCTCTTACGGTATTTCCGTACCGGATCTCCGGTCTCCGGAAATGTTGCGTCTCCCGGCGAGCCTTATTGTTCGCCGACGTTTGGCTCTGGCAAATACAGGTCGGCGATGATTCAGCAGTATTCTAGCAGTAACAGTTCGGGAAGCAGTAGTTTCGGTTCTCGAGGTAGATTGTCGGTTGCGCCGCTGTCTTCAATTGAGAATTTGGACATGGCGGCGATTATGACGCCGCCGGTATACGGAACGCCGGTGAAGGTGGATGAGGAAGTTATTGTGATGGATGACATTCTGGTGAGGTCAACTCCGGCAGGGAGGAGTGGAAGGTCTTCAATAGGTTCCTCGTCTGAAGGAGGCACTTCATTGTCGTCTATGTCAGGGAGGAATGCATTCAAGAGGGAGATTTGCCATGCTTGGGAGGAATCTGGAAGCTGCCGCTACAACTCCAAATGCCAGGTTGGTTGCTTGGCTCCGTAGCCACTCCTCCTCCTCCTCCTACTCCTCCTCTTTCTCTATCTCGTTTTCAATATCTTATTTTCCACGGTGAATGTGTAACTGATTGTATGCATGATTATATAATCTTAACGATTTTAATTTGTTTTGTTTCATATTTCCTAATATATTTTGGTGTTAGAAGTTGGAAAAATAAATTGGAAACTTGTCTCGCAAGAAAAACTGGAAAGTGGCAAGCAACCAAAATTCTAAAGAGCCAGTATAATTAAGGTAAATTACTGCGAAGAACAGTCAAAAGATCACGCCTTTAAACTCAATCTAAATAACTATTTCCCTAATCGTCCTCCTCTCTCTCCCAAGTCCCAACCTCCGCAGATATGAAGCTACATTGCATCAACATGATTTTCTTTCTTGCTGAAATGGAGTCCCGAAAGAGATAGATAAAGTTTATTTTGGATGATTGCTTACGAAAAACATTAAAATTCAAAAACGAAGAATATCTATGATAACATCATTGATGCAATTTTTCTTCTACTGGAAACTATTCTTGCTTTTTGTGAGAATGATAAGGAATTATGATCAAAATATTTGTATTATTGTATATAAGAATTTAAGCCTGGTCAGTTCAGAATCAAGTGTGAGATTCTCAAGAGTGTGGCTTACCATTTTCATCTTGCTCTGTTTTGTTGTCAATGAAGAAGGTTATTCACCGCTATCAACTTATTTCTGCACTTAAAATCCTCTGCCATATTGGCTATCATATTTTGGAAATTTTTAGCAACTTTGTTTTTCTTAATTCAAGAACCTCCTCCAGACTTCTGCGCTTCTTGCCCATTATAGCCAAGGGTATAATGTGAACAAATTTCTGTCCGAGTGCCTGAGGAAGTGTGTTAGATTGTCTGGTAAATTCTAGTGTTGGAAGAATATGTTCTGAACAAAGTTTTCAAGTACTAAAAAGAAAACACTCATGCAGGCTTGTATTTTATTGAAAGCCTTTAACAGATATTTGTATGCAAACGGGGGAAACAGGCATGTAGCACGTCTTTCTGATTCAATAGCATGGAATGTACCTGTATTTGGTATTTAATATCTTGATGCAAGTATAATTGTCAACTTCTGTGATGATACGACATTGTGCAGTTTGCACACGGAAAAGAAGAGCTTCGTCCAAGTCATCTCATCAAAAAGCGCAGATCTGAGGTAAACAATCAAAAGATCTCTACTACAATGTCTTTACGGTAATAAACAGAGTGAATCCACCGGTAGAATATTTCGTCTTGGGATATGTAGGTACAAGCAATCAAATCAGCCACAAGTACAGCAGGATCATGCACATTGGGTCCAAAAAGCCCCACTCTTCGTCAGCTCCAGGCAGAAGACGCATCTGAAAAAGCGGTCACTACATCCCAACCAGCTTCGCCTGTTAAACCGAAATTTGGCTCTATCGTTGCAAATTCCATTACCATGAGTGACTGGTCACCTTTGGATGATGGCATTCGGTGTATCTTTCCACATGGCTCGGCTGACAAACCTCCATCAAGGGAAGAAGTTGATGCATATATCCTCAGAATTCTCAATGGATCCACTACTAAAGGAAGACTACCAGTATTTGCTGAACTTTGCCGGGAAACTAATCTCCATGAATGAAAGGAATCTCCAGTGAGAGAAGGTACTATAACACATTTTCCTGCTATCTTCTTAGAAACTATAGTTTGTGCTGCCTCTTGATTAATTTTCCCACTTGTCAACGTTAGCACTGTCTTAATTGCCAATGTGCCTCAGTTTACGTTAGGATTTACAAATTGTCGAGCAGAAAACATGTATATAAGCGGCAATAGTCGTAGTTGTTGATTCGTGAGGAGCACCTAAAAGCTATTGTTGCCACTATTAACTTCATTTTGTTTCTGTTTTTATTGGAATGAAGTAAAGAGCTTCTACGAGTATAGCTTTATCGACAGTTTTAATAGTCAGTTTTGGCCAGATTACCAGAGTTGTACTCATACTTGGAAAAATGAAATTTTAATAAAAGGCAAAAGAATCACCATGGTCTGTTCTGTTTGAATAATGACCCATCTCCATTGTTTATATAGAAAGAGGCAGGAATTCTGCTTCATCAAGGCGCCTGCTCAGAGAAGCCCTTATTAATGGTCCCACTCTGTCCATTGGAGGCATGCAACCATGACACATTGCATATGATCTTTCCCCTACTTATTAATCAAAATGTTTGCTTTTACAAGAAAATAGAGGATTGAGAATTGATAGGCCTGACACCAAGCTTCCATCCGGAAAATTGGTCCCACTTCAAGGCCAAATTGCACTTGTAAATGGTCAGTTTTAGATAAAAGAAAAATTACTCTTGAGAATAATTCTCAATCTTACTTGGACTTGTGAATGGTCAGTTTTATATAATAAGAAGAATTACTCTGAGAATAATTCTCAATCTTACTTTAAAGTGTATACACAATTTAGAAAATAGAATCGTATCAGCGAGGCTTGCGATGAATCCTAGTTTAAAGGGGAATAATCCCAAACCACATTTACTTTCGAGTGCATTGACCTTTTTAGTGCTTCCCCCTCCAACTTGTGATAAATTTCAACATTTGTCTAGATAAGTCATTTGATGATGTTAAATTCAATCTATAGTGAGAAAATGTCATCATCTGAAATTTGTAAGAACCTGGCCTGGCCACTCATTCTTCCACGTAAGACGTGTATGCATCACCAGCCAAAACCAAAGAACCACATCCACCAAAATCAACGCCATCTTTCAGAAAAGTCTCCAACTTTACTCCCAAAACCTTATCCAATGACTATCACCTTTTCTCTCCCCTGCACCAATTCCTTCTTCTTCTCTTCCTCCCCGAAACCATATAGATTCAAACCCCAATCCTCTGCACAACTTTCCCCCTCCTCTCTGCCCCTCCAAACCCATTCAGTCCCCAAAACCGGAGTCATTGTCATCGGTGCCGGTCTGGCCGGCTTAGCCGCCGCCATCCACCTCAACTCTCAGAACATCCCTTTCGTTCTCCTCGAATCATCAGATGCCGTGGGTGGCCGCGTCCGCACCGACATTGTCGACGGTATTCTCCTTGACCGTGGCTTCCAAATTTTCATCACTGCATACCCAGAAGCCCAAAAGCTCCTAGATTACCAAGCTTTGAATCTCCAGAAGTTCTACTCTGGAGCTCGAATTTTCTACAATGGAGAATTCCACACTGTTGCTGATCCTCTTCGGCATTTTTGGGACGCTTTGAAATCTCTTGCTAACCCAATTGGATCCGTTGCTGACAAATTGCTAATTGGGTCTACAAGAATTCGGGTCTTAACCAAATCCGACGAAGAAATCTTCAGCTCTGATGAGGTACCCACGATGGATTTGCTGAAAAGGATTGGATTTTCCGATTCCATTATTAAAACATTCTTTCGACCATTCTTCGGTGGGATTTTCTTCGATGAAAAGCTCGAAACAACATCTAGGTTGTTCGATTTCATCTTCAAATGTCTCGCTCTCGGCGACAACACTCTTCCGGCGAAGGGTATAGCGGCGATACCCGAACAACTGGCGGCGAGGTTGCCGCAAAGTTCGATATTGTTGAATTCGAAAGCCGTTTCGATTGGTTTCGATGAGTCCGAAGCGGCGATTGTGAACTCGCAGAATGGCGAAGTCTTCAGGAGTGAGCTTGGAGTGATTGTGGCAGTTGAAGAACCGGAAGCGGTTAATTTATTAGCGGGTAGGAAAGGCTCGGTTCAGAAAAAGGCGGTTCGAAGCACAGTATGTTTGTATTTTTCATCAGACCGGGATCAAATACCGGTTCGGGATCCGGTTCTGTTTCTTAATGGGTCGGGTAAGGGGATTGTGAATAACATGTTTTTTGTTACAAACGTTGCTCCATCATATGGCCCACCTGATAAGGTTTTGGTGTCGGTTTCACTAATCGGGTTGTATGAGGGTGTGTCTGATGATGATTTGGTGACTAAAGTTGTTGAAGAGCTTTCGGGTTGGTTTGGGGAGAAAACGGTTAAGAAATGGAAGCATTTGAAGACTTACCGGGTCGGGTTCGCTCAACCCAATCAACGCCCACCCACAGATTTGATGAAAAACCCGAAAATTGATTCGAGTTTGTATGCGTGTGGTGATTATTTGACCTCAGCCACTTTTGATGGTGCTTTGGTCTCTGGAAGAAGAGCTGCGGAAGCTTTATTAAGAGATAGAGCATTTACTCCTGTTTGAGAACTATGTATATTTTATCCCTTTTTTTTTTCCAATTAACAGGTAATTTGGTAGTATGATTAATATTTGAGTAAAATTGTAATACTATAAAAAAAAAGTTAATTGTTTGGGAGAAACTGTATAATTTCAACAAAAATATTCATAAGTAAAATGTAGATTGCGCAAAGTACTCCTTTTTTTTTATTACATATATAAGTTTAAATTGAACAACATAATTTGATTGTCAAATAAAATATATAGATTGATGATATGCCATTTAATTATCAAATAAATCACATTTTTATATTTTTAAGAAGTTTGTGCACATATGATTGAATATATTTCATTCAATTTTGACACAGTACGTAATTTAATCTATAAATCACTATTGTATAATTAAAATAAAGTTTTTATTTCATATTATGTACCTATTAAAAAATGACATATGCAAATGAGTTTTATTCTCTAAGTTTGAATTTATATGTTACCTTGACATATTCATAATTTTCCTTTTTTCTTTAGATCATAAATTTCTTCACATTAGATAACATCTATAATTGGCATTAACCATAAGAATAACTTTTTTTATTGAAATTTTCTGCAGTTAAATTCTTCATGAGCAAGCTTATCAAATATCAATGCAGCTTCTTTCCCTTTGGGTAAAGCATATGGTTGTGTTGAAGTAGAGGCCCAAAAAGGTAGAAATTTGAAAACAATGAAAGAAGTTATAGTTTGTATAAAGAAATCCATAAAGCAGTCTATATCTTGAGGTTAACTAGCAGAGAAATTCAAAGTTAGGCAAAAATTTGAACAGCAGCAAATATGGAGAACTAGTGAATGCTAAAAGCTTAAAATTATGAACATTGCATCAAATAGAAAGAAGTAACAAGTGGAAACCCAAGATTTTAACTTAAGAAAGCCCCTTTTCCAAACATCACTATTACAGATAGAATTACTTCAGCTTCCACTGAAATCAACAATATCATCCTTAAAACATTGCAGTGCTACAAGTTGATGTCAAAGACAGCGACTTTCTTGTGGCCTAGCTCTTCAAAAGCAACACTTCATTTATCAGTTTTTCCCAATTCAAGAATGTTGAACCATTGGGACCAGTAGCAGCTTCTTCTGCCATTCTCTTCCACTCCATTGCTTTTTTCTTCAACTTCTTACCCTTCTCACCATCTATTAGATCTCTCACAAGCTTCTCTACTTCTTCTCTTTTCACATTATTGCTATCCATTTCCATTCCTAAACCCCATTCATTACAAATATACCTAGAATTGACCACTTGGTCATTGAACAATGGGCAACATATCAAAGGGATCCCATTGCTTATGCTTTCAATTGAAGAATTCCACCCACAATGAGTCAGGAATCCACCAACTGAAGGATGCTTCAGAACCTGCTCTTGTGGACACCAACCCACCATTATTCCTCTATCTTTAGTTTCTTCAATAATTTCAGGTGGTATAATTACTGTTTCGCCCTTTGCTAAATCAGGCCTAATCACCCAGAGGAAGTTTTTCTTGCTATTTGCTAGCCCCCATGCTATTTCAACAAGGTTTTGAGGGGTCATGACAGCAACACTGCCAAAATTGACATAGAGAACTGAATTGGGTTGTTTTGAATCTAGCCATTTCAGACACTCAGACTCGTCTTTCCACAGATTTAATTGAATGGACTCAGAATTGTTGTCTGAAGTATGATCAAGAAGCAAGTCAAGTGGGCCAATGGTGTATAGTTTAGGATACATTGAGGATAGTGCATTTAACAAATCAGTCTCCAAGGCATCAAAAGTGAGCAGAATTATAGCTGAAGCCCTTGAAGCAGCTTCAATTTGTTCTACAACGAAGTCCAAAATGACATCATTTGGATCTGTGGTCCTGTATATGCCTGGAAGGTCCCTTAGACAAATATTCTTCATCCCTGGGATCCAATCTATAGTGGTGTCTAAATGTCCATTTGTTAGATAACTTGCATCTGGATAAGAAAAATCAGGATGGGAAAAAATTAATCATACATAGACAAACTATAATTACTAGAAACATGGTACATGTAAAATTGTTGTAAAGGTACCGAAAATGATATAGGCACTAAATATATCATTTTATAAAAATGTGTGTATAGTGACACTTTAGATACTTAAAACACAAATACAAACGCACTTATGAATTACTTATTTTTATTCACTCAATTTCACTTCATACACAGAACCACTTGTTAGCCCATAATAAGTATTTATGTATAATTTAGTGAGGCTTTTGTGAACTATAACTAGTGAGATTAACATTTATGAATGGAAAAAGAAAACAAATCACCAATAGGACATAGATCAGGAATTCATTTAGACTATATCTGAATGAGATTGAATCTCACCTTTAAGTGGAGTTAGGCCTCTTTCCATGAGATTCTTGCATTGCTTGAAGCTCATGAAGCCACAAGCACTGTTAGCCCAACACAGCACATTTGGCAATCCAAGCTGCTCAGAAGCTCTGAGAGTAAAAGTCATGATACCATCTGAGATTATGCAAGTCACTGGAGGAACACCAGAAACCTCAGAATCATTGAGTTTTGAGAGCAATTTGCAGAATGGGACCAAACAGTGCTTTCTGGTGGAATCACAGAGAGCTGCAATGTTTTGTGTTGCATCCATATTGCTTGGAGGAAGGCCATCTGGGATGGTTTCAAAGCAGAAATCTGGCAAGCCATTCACAGCACCAGGGCCTCTTGATTTCAGCAATCTTCTGTGGTTGAACTCAGTGTTCACAAAGGTTATGTGAAAGCCTCTTCCATGGAGGATTTTCGCTATTTTGAGAAATGGGTTTATGTGACCTTGTGTAGGGTATGGCACCAAAACAGCATGTGGCTTCTTTGTGTCAGATCTGGAATTGAAACCCATTTCTCAGTTTCTGTATTTTTCTTTTCTGCGTCTGTGACTGTGAGGGAGTTAATTCAGTTTGTTCATATATTGGGAAGTTTGATATAAGATATTTTTTGCGACAATGTGGTATCTTAAAATTGGATACTAGTTATAAGGATCATGATGTGATTTAATAGAACATGACACGTAAGATGAAAAGAAGAAAACGACACAAATACCACACATTGGCTATCAAATATCCACTTGCATTATTGTTGTTGCCGTAGAAGACAGTGAATTCTTGTTGTCCTTTTAAGAAATAATTTTTGTCTAAAATATGAATAATAAAATACATTTGAACGATTTGCTTACATCTATTTTTATAAATGACTACTTTAATACACGTGCATAAAATTATATTTATAAAAATTACAAATAGAAAAATTTATAATTTAACATATAAAATTATATTTATAAAAAGAATTAAATATTTAATTAAAAAATGATTATAGTCAAACGTTAGTATAAATAAATTTTAATTTTAAACTATATACAATTACATCAATTTAGAGTATAAAAAAAATAAATTAATATTACACATATTTAATAAAACATAAAATAGAAAATTATTCATTTTATTATTTTGACTACTTTAATTGAAGAAGTAACATATACTCTATTCATAATCTCAATTCGTGATATTTTCAAGAATTTGACTTTTAAAATGAATATAATTATGTTGAAGATTGATTTTGGTAATTAGTCAATTGAAGGTTCTAGAGCCCAAACTATTGTAAAAGAGTGTGAAAATGCAGGAAAACAGCAAAAGCAAGAAGAAAGAAGAACAAAATGAACACTAAAAATGTTTAATGTGATTCGGTTAAAGTCAGTATGACCCCTATGTCCACGGTATTTTCTATTAGCTTTTGTGCGGTGGTTTCTTTGTTTTAGTAAGGTAACAGTATGTAAGCTCTTTCACTATTCCAGCAAAATTTTTGTATGTATTTTTCACTATCTCTATTATAATGATCCCCCTACTTATAGAAGTAAGGAGGGTTACAAGTGTAATTTGACAAATTATAAAACTATCATTACCACCGTTGTGGGCAATAAGTAAATCATTGTTGATTTTTGGAGGCTTATGTGCCGATTTCAGAGGCTGACTTGTCTATTAGGAGGATGTGCATCTAGCTGATAACTAGACTTAGGCATTTTGTACCTAACCCCTAAGCAGCTCGTTACACAACTCGAGCTTGCATTGGGAGCCGGGGCTATCACATTGGTGTTGACTTATATCCTGAGCTTGCTACTAGTGAGCTTGCGCCATTGCTGGATAGCCTTAACTTTTCTACGACTTGGGCCTTCTCCAATTGGGCTTATCTTCTGCTAGGCCTTTTTCCAGCCCATTTTGCCTTGCTCCAAAATTACCCATAACATTAGCTTCCCTAACTCTCAGTTCGCTTTGTAGATTGGGAGTTGTTATTTGCTAGCAAAGTCTTCATTTGTAGTATGCAGTGTTGTCAAGTCTTTGCGTTTAGCCTATCGTGTTGTCATTTCAAGTTTTAATCTTTTCCTTTATCTGCATCAGGCCATGCTTTCTGTTGTGCACCTTTTATAGCCATTGGCATGCCAATCTTGTTTTCTTCTGGACCATTCAATAGAGAGCGGCCAGATATCCTCTAGATTCTTCAATAAAGATAGACTGTTCTATATAAGGGGTGAGAAGCCCTTTTTCCTTCTCCATGGAAAGATCAGATGGGTGTTTTAGTTAAGCCCCCCATGTTTCCGTTAGCTTGAGTCTTTGGTGGAGTTCTGCGAGGTATGTGTGGCCTGTTGAAACAGTTCCTCTTTAAGGATCCTGAAAAATTTTGTTATAGGAAACTTCCATGGACAATTCCTCTTTGAGGATCCCAAAAAGTTTTGTTACATTCCTTCGTTCCCTTTCCATTTAACATGCCTGATGATGCAACTTCTTCCCTTTGTTCTTTAGTTTCCTTACGTAGCGAGTTAATCCAATTGGTTCCACCAAGCATGTAAGAGTTGCTCATTGAGGGAGGAGCTCTTAACTTAGGAGGAGGAGGAGGAGAAAGAGGAGCTGGAACTGTCCAGCCTGCTTGTGGGGTCTGGCTCTAAAAGGGCAGTTCCTCCTTCGTATTATGGCTGTAAGCCTGCTGGGATCCAACTTTTCTTTAGTCGACCATAGGTTTGCTTTGATTTGTATATTTGAATCTTCATGTAAATTCACCTCGTTGAAAGAGGTTTTGTAATGAAACTTTCATTTCTTTCCCAAGTATGTCATGTTGAACGCTTTGTTTATTGCAAAAAAAAAAAGCATGTGAGCTCTTCATGAACAGACTTCTGCAATTAAATAGAAATTGAGTTAAATAACCAATTAGTTACATTAATTCATCTTAATTGAATGAATCTGAGCATTAGAGTGTCTCAGTTAGTAATGTGCCTTTAGGTTGGATAAGGGTTATGAACAATAGGTTGCACGAGAGCCGTGAGCTACAAGTTGTAAGAGGTCTATGCCTTATCATAAATTGAGTATTGAGGTAGGTTGCATAAGAGCTGTGCCTTGGCTAGCACAACATTAAGTGCCCAATGGGCGATTAAACGTGCCCAGGTTGGCACGAGGTCGAATGCACAGTAGACGATTAGGTATGCCCGAACTGGCATGATGTTGAGTGCACAGTGGGCGATTAGGTACACCCAAGCTAGCAGGAGTTCAAGTGCATAGTAGGCGATTAGGTGCGCCTGAGCTGGCACGAGGTCGAGTGTGTAGTGGGTGATTAGGTGTGCCTAAGCTAGCACGAGATCGAGTGGCCAATAGGCAATTTGGTGTGCTCGAGCTGGCACAAGGTCAAGTGCACAGTGGGCATTTAGGTGCGCCTAAGCTAGCATGAGGTCCAGTGTGTAGAAGGCAATTAGGTGTGCCTAAGCTAGCATGAGTTTGAGTGTATAGTGGGCAGTTAGGTGCACTTGAGCTGGCATGAGATTGAGTACATAGTGGGCGATTAGAAGCATTTGAGCTAGCACGAGGTTGAATGCATAGTGGATGATTAGGTATACCCAAGCTAACATGAGTTTGAGTGTGCAATGGGCGGTTAGGTGTGCATGAGTTGGCACGAGGTCGAGTGTGCAGTGGACGATTAGGTGTGCCTGAGTTGGCACGAGGTCGATTGCATAGTGGATGATTAGGTGCACCTAAACTGACACGAGGTCGAGTGTGCAGTGGGTGATTAGGTGCACCTGAGTTGGCACATTGAGCTTGTCACATGAAAGCTACTAGCTAATAGGTCGCATGAAAGCTGCTAGCTAATATATCGCATGAAAGCTATGCCTTAATTAGCATGGACTGGTTGCAGCTATGATGAGGACCATCTTTGCAATCTGTGATGGACCACACATCGCAATCACTTCACGTGGGTCACATGAACGCTATGTGTGAAGTGTGAACCGCATCTTGTTTGTGAGATATGAATCTAGGAGACTCGCCAAGAAAGCTAGGACCATCTATGAATGCATCACCTTAGTGGACGATGATGCACGAGGAATCCAATTCCCCCACATTAATGCTCTTGTCATACGGGCTAACATTAGCGATGCCGAAGTGTGAAGGATCATGTTAGATATTAGAAGCTTAGTAAATGTCATGTATAAAAAGTGTTTTAAACAAATGGGACTGAGTGAAAGCGATCTAAAACCTTTGGTTGAGGATCTTTTCAGCTTAACGGGGGATGTAATATTTCCAATGGGGCAGGTTAGGCTCCCTATCACTATAGGGGACTCAGAATGCCAAGCTACCATCCTAGCTGATTTCTTTATCATTAACTACCCCTGGGTGTATAATATAGTGCTGGGGTGACCAGCAATGAATGACCTAGATATGGTCATGTCTACTTGAACGTTGATGATATGGTTCCCAACCCCCAATGGAGTCAGGTACATGCGAGATGAGTAGTATGTAGTCCAGCGATGTTACTGTTAAGATTAGGGAAAGAGAAAAAAAAGTTAATATGAACAGTGGGAGTTAGTCATGACCCTGACCCTTGTGACCTGGATACAAACAGAGAGATCGGGCCCATAGAGGAGTTTGAGGAAGTACAAGCCAGTGAGGCTGACATAGAGAGATGCCTCTAGTCAGGGAAAAACTTGCCACTTGACGTGAAGACCTAGCTAGCCGATTTCCTTAAGGAGAATTTGGATATTTTTGCTTGGAATCATGAAGATATGGTGGGAATCAATCCTAAGATTATGTCACAAAACTTGAATATTGATCCTCACCACCAACCAATTCGTCAAAAGAAGAGGCCAATGACTGTTAAGTGCTCTAACATTCTAAAAGAGGAGGTGGATAAACTTCTGGCTAATAAGCTTATTTGAGAGGCTCACTATCTAACCTAGGTAGCTAATCTCATATTGGTGAAAAAGAAAAATGGGAAATAGAGAATGTGCATTGACTTCACTAACCTTAACAAAGCCTGTTCGAAGGATAGCTTCTTTTTACCTAGAATTGACCAGCTCGTTGACACAATATCTAGGCACCAGCTCCTCATCTTCATGGAAGCTTACTCGGGGTACAACCAAATACCCATAGAGCCCTAGGACGAGAAGCACACCTCGTTCATCATAGATCATGGATTATATTACTATAAGATGATGTCCTTCGGGCTGAAAAATGCAGGAATGACTTACCAACGATTGGTCAATATAATGTTCAAAAAATAAATTATGAAGACCATAGAGGTCTACATAGATGATATACTAGTAAAGTCCAAATAGGTTAGGGATCATGAGAAAGACCTGGATAACATGTTTCAAATTTTGAGAAAGTACCAGATGAAACTGAATCCACTTAAGCATGCGTTTGGAGTGTCCTCAAGAAAGTTCCTTGAGTTTATGGTTAACAGTAGGGGAATTGAAGCAAACCCAAAAAAAAAAAAATCAAGGAACTCATTAACATGAGGTCTTCAATTGGGGTCAAGAATGTGCAAAGTCTAATTGGTCAGTTTGCAACACTAAGCAGATTTAATTCTAAGGCGATAGACAAATGCATGCCATTTTTCGATGTCCTGAGGAAGGCTACATGATTTGAATGGACTGAAGAGTGCGAGATCACTTTCTAGCACTTGAAAGAATATATGGGCCAAGCTCCACTGCTATCTAAGCCATAAGAAGGCGAGAACCTTATTATCTACCTAGGAGTATCCTAGCATGTTATCAGTGTAGCTCTTATTTGAGAAGAAAATGGAATCCAACTCCCAGTTTATTATGTGAGCAAAAAGTTGCTGAACAGAAAGGAGAATTATATGCCTATGGAGAAGCTCGCTTACTATCTCATGATCATTTTTAGGAAATTGTAGCCTTACTTTCAAGTACATACTATTGAGGTGCTCACCCAGTACCCATTAAGGTAAACTCTACAAAAGATTAACAGTTTAGGTTGTTTACTCAAGTGGGCCATTGAGCTAGCCCAGTTCGACATCCAATATAAATTGAGATTGGTAATTAAGAGACAGGCTTTAGCAGACTTCATTGCAAAATTTACTGGACTGGTGGAAAAGGAAGTGGAGACTTTAGAAGGTCCATGGTGGGAACTTTATATAGACGAGTCCTTATGCAAGCAGAAAGTGGGGGTAGGAATACTTTTAATTAGCCTGAAGGGACACAAAATCCTTTGTGCACTGAGATTTGAATTTTGAGCTACCAGCAATGAAGTAGAATATGAAGCACTACTTGTAGGATTTTGCTTGGCAAGGGATATACGAGCTGAAAACTTGAGGATTTTCAGTGACTCCTAGCTCGTTGTCTGTCATATAAAGGGTTAGCATCAAGCAAAAGGATCAAAGATGACTATCTACCTCCAGAAGGCTCAAGAATTACTTAACAATTTTTAGAGGTATGAGATTAGTCAGGTCCTACAAGCTCAAAACACCTATGCAGATGAACTAGCTCGCTTGGCTACAACCAAGGATGCAGATTTCTCAGGTGCAATCTCGGTGGAAACTCTTCCATCACCAAGCATCGAACAGAAGGATGCTGTAATGATAATCATTGTAGCACAAAGCTCATGGATGAGCTTGACTTTAAGATATTTATGAAATGGTGAGTTGCCAGAAGATAAGTTGGAAGCACGTCATATGCGAGCTCGAGTTGCTAGATATTGCATCATTGATGACATGCTTTATAGAAAGGGCATTTTGGCTCCACTCCTTAGAGGCATCGATGGCCCTAACTGTGACATCGTCTTAGAGGAAATTCATATTGGACATTGTGGAAATCACGCTGGAGGGCTATCTTTGGCTCAAAAGGCATTCCAGCAAGGGTTCTACTGGCTAACTATGAAACAAGATGCAATCATCCTTGTTAGACGATATGACAAATGCCAAAGGTTTGCTAAGGTTCCTTAAGCTCCTCTAGCCTGTGATAACAAAATATTTTACTCATTTAATTGTTTTCTCACTAAGCTTTTTAAGGTCCAAACTTATTGATCTCAGCTATGTTATTACATATTTATAGTGTGGTGTCAATTGGAATCATTA